>JASAMX010012311.1:0-24231 GCA_030248175.1 Microlaimidae sp. YZB2_3
AAGTCAAAAAATCGCGTTTACCCAAAACACGACAACAACAACCAAGTCGGGAACGGCAGAGAATAAGACGGCGTTCCGCTGACTTATATTCTTCATTTTTATTAGTGAAACAACCTTTCGGTAGTGTTACGGTGTTAATATTCCCTTAAAGGAGCACTGTCACAAATCAAATTCCTATAACGCCCGAACCGGACTGCTCCTTTAATACTGAACCGATTCAGCTGAAATTTAAAAATGTTGTAGCCTTGTAGTGGAGCACTCTAAATACCAAAATTGAGTTAGGTAGATTTGGTATTAAAGGAGCAGTCCGGTTCGGGCGTTATAGGAATTTGATTTGTGACAGTGCTCCTTTAAAGCTTAGCTGTAAAATACGTTATACATCACCGCAAATTACAAATAGTGCCCGCCATTTGAGAGTCCTAAAAATCCTAACGTGTTAATGAATGATACTCGCTGGTTAATTTTTTATGTGAGCTATATAACCCATTTAAATTTAACATTCAGTCACACCTCAAAATTTAAATTTTAAAAATTCCTGAGAATTTTTCATTTTAAGAAAACACTGAAAACACATATTGAAATTAATTGTTTGCTCTTAAAAAAGTAATATTGTAAAATTAAAAGTATTACTTTCATAAATTAAGTCCGGTTTTTGTTTTATTTCAGTGAGAAACACAATGAAACCATTTAGTATAGTAAAATCAACGAAATAACGGGGACCGTGTCTTACCACAAACAAAAACTTCTTATTAAATAAAAGTATTCCACTTGATCGTCTTTAGAAATGATAAAAAAAGTTTTCGGTGGGCTTAAAATTAAATTTTAATTTGCGGTTTAAAAAATACCAACCTAAAGTATTTTGGTTGTGTGTTTTATCATGTTTGTTTTGTGATTCAGGACTTGAAACACTGAATTATACTAATTGTGGAAGTGGTTGGTTTAAAAAACTAACGGTCTGTATAGACTTAATATTGGTCTAACAGGATTATTTTTATATCAAATAATTACCAAGAGGAGCTTCTTTTATAAATGTAATACTATAATTTATTTAAATATATCTATATCTCCAAGTCCAAATGTATCTAAGTAAAAAAAATCAAAATAATGCCACTAAGAATTTTCAAAATTTTTTGCTTGTTTTTGTTCAACTTTAAATACGCAAGACCGATTACGCAGCGCTGAAAACGCAATTGTGCACGAGCAAAAACATTAAATGAACACCATTGTAACACCAACTATCAGAAATTGATTTATGGAACTGCAGTATGCAAGTGTGCGATCTCTGAATATTAAAAAAAAACAAAAAGGATAAAAAATTTAACATGGTATTTAAGGGTGTAAAAAACTTAGCCTAATGTTCAATTGGGAAACAATTTGTTTTACAAAATACCAAAAACATTTGTTGTTTTTATTATAGACATCTTGCACTGGAACTCGGTTTATACATGAAGTATGCAATAAACATAAGCGTCACCATAATGGATAATTACCGTATCTCCTACTTATCTTTCATAGTATGCAGATCAACCGATCGAAATTTCGCGCTTTCGATCTGTTGATCTGCATAGTACGAAAGATAAGTAGGAGATACGGTAATTATCCATTATGGTGACACTTATGTATATTGCATACTTCATGTATAAACCGAGTTCCAGTGCAAGGTGCCTATATTAACCTCAAGGCCATCATGACGCGACAAATATAACAAACAAAGTTGTTTACATTAAAATCCTTAAACATATATTGAATTGAAAGTAAATAATTTGAGTTTTTATTTTAATATGGCTTTGTTTGTGTTAAGTGATGTTTTTTTGAGCTTTGACCTCAGAAGCAGTACCAGATTTTGGATTTTTGGAACTCTGCCTTTAAATGGCCGGAGCTTCAAAACATGATGTTGGAGAAGAGGAACAAAAATATTTAAAATTGAAGTCTATTAAATGAAACTATAAGTATGTTACATTTTAGGCCGTTTTATCCTTTGGTTGTTGATTTTAAAACCCTTAGTAACTGATAAATACACCAGTGATGTTTTTACCTTCAAGTATTATACATAAATAATTAATCAACAATAGCTAATAATAATATAATAATAACGCCGTAACACTATACCTTTCAAGTGAGTAAATTTAGCCAAACCTAAACAAAGCGCCTTAAGAAGGAAAGTGGTCAATTTAATAAGTCGAATAAGAAAAAATTTCAACAAATTCAGAAGCATAATAGTAGAAAAACCGTGGAAGTATCAGCTTGAACAAACATAATTTTGGATTATTCTTCTTTTATCAGTAAAGTTGTTCACAGTGGCGCCAGAATTATTGTTTTTTATCCAATCAGTCACCACGTGGTTTGGCCGGCGAAGAAACTCCACTTTTTTTAAACTAAATCCAATTTTAACAGTGGCAAGGGCTGAATTATCAGACGAGAAGTTTGGTCGGTCGCGCGCACTTTAACGTCACTGTGCACACAATCCGACTAATACGATTGCGGCAAATAAATACTACCCGGCTTTAAATAAACTTCATTTTAACCGAATATTTTTACAGAAATGTCTGTAAAAACTGCAAAGGAAACAAATATTTAGCATAGTAAAATGGCTCTTAATACAAGAAAGAATGTACAATGAGAAAGAAAATGCTGTTATTACGAAGCACTAAAAAACGAATGAGGGGCTGCTCGTCGGTTGGCAGAGTAGAAACAGAAACACGAGTGTACCATGTGTTTAGGTTTATAATTCAGTCGCGCAAAGCAATGCTCGGAATAATGGCGCTTTGCCAATACTATTTAAAATAATTTTTCATCGGTTTTCTTTACGTGGGTGTTTATTTTTCAACACCACAGCACTATTGAATACTAGAAAATCTTTCGCATATGATAGTTTAAAACGCCTGGGTGAATTGAAAACAGGTTTTTTTATCTTCTCACGTTACGAGCGAAAAAAAGGCAGCAGGTGGGAATAAAAAAACACCTCGAAACAAATAAAATTTACAAAAAATATTCCAATAAAAACAATATTAGGAAAAAAAAAACAAACAAACTATGGCATAAACTATATTTCAGCGAAAAAAGCCAGAAAGTTTTTAAGGTTAGGCTAAGATTTTTATTAAAAAAATATTTTAATAAAAGGAAAAAAATTATTTCCTTTTGTACCTTTAAGCATTTTAAAATTTTGTAATGCTTAAATTTTAAAGCTGTTTGAAACAAAATCTTAAATTTATGATGAACGTTGATATACACATTAGTTTTCAATAAAAATATGTAATATACCAAAACAAGTCAAATCCTAGTATAAAAAACAGAGATAGCGCTGAAGATGTATGGACCTACCTAGCATAACAAAATTTTGGGTCCGCGGTCCCGCCGCGAAATCAGAATTCGTTATAAAATAAGTAATTTTACCCAATTTTCTCAGAAACCAAAGATTTAACAATATAATTAAAACAATTTCAAATATTTTGGTTGACTTTTAATCATTATTTAAGACAATTTTTCGCGTAACTAAGATTTTTCATATGTAAATTTTTTGGGTTACTTAGAAAAAGAAATCATTTTCCAATGCTTCAATTTTAATACAAAAAAGCCGCCAAAACTTTTCATATGTTTTCTTATTTGTAGGATTTTCAGTTTTAAATATAATACAATAAATCATTTAAATTGAGCAGAACTCTGTATCGCGGTGGGACCGCCGACCCAATTTTTGTTATGCTAGGTAGGTCCATACCTTTTGCATAGTTTCATTCATGCCACTATATAATTGCACATTTGAGTTATGCCATTATTTTCTATCAATGCGTGTGAATTAAAATGTATTTACTTATTCGGCCGAATTTGAATAATTAAGTCATGTCATTATAAGGCTCCCTTTTAAAAACAGAACAGGTATCCGATGCCATTACATTTTTTTTACAGGCTGGAGTTACACATTTTTCTTGTTTTATTAGAGTACTCATCTTTTATTAATAACGATGTTAAAAATAAGGTTTCTGGCATTTTTACTCAGAATACCAAATATTTTTAGATACAAACAGGCTGTTACAAATTTATAAAAACAATCAAAAGTTTTAAAAAGAGTTCCGTAATCCTGAATTTTTTATATTTTGTGTCGATCAAAATAATAAAGCATTAACACTAATTTAAAGCTAAAGCGGTTTAAGGTGAAATACGTTATTTTTAAAACTGTTTTTCTCTCTAAATTTTCTATGAAAATTACATTGACGTAGCAATTGTAAAAAAAAAAAATTAAAAACATTTAATTTGTAATTAAATAACACTGGTAGGATTTGTGGCATTAAATAAAATTTTATTTGGCAAGGATCAGTGTTTATAAGAACTATGTAAACAAATTAAGACTACACAATAGATAATGCAATATACTTTAAGGGGCTACAAAATTAAAACGTTAACTGTGGCGAACGGTAGGACCGTTTCAGATGATGCTTTTCGTTAAATTGGCGGCACCACGCCGTGTAGATGGATAGATAGCTTCGCTCCACAAAAAGCATATGTTTTTGTTCGTTCGGTTTTCATCTTTTTTGTAAAAAAATCTTGTACGTTAAAATTTAATAAATTTAGGAAACTCTGCGATTATCTTAAATTTTTCTAACCCAAAACAACCAAAAATACCAGTCCTAAATTACAGATAAAATAATTTTAGAATTTCACACAAAGTTTAATCGTTAAAAAATAATGTTTCAGGTACATAATGCATTAAAAACAATAAATACTTATAAAAATAACAAAAAACTTAGTTTTTAGTGTTTTTTTTCTATCTAAAGTATAAATAAGCGTGTAGTATTTATAATGTGCAGTAAATTATTGGGATTTAAAATATTATGGGATATAAACATGGCTGAGGATCACATAAGAATTACTTAAAATTAAATGTCAAAACGACGTAACTTAAAAATAAGAAGTTACATACGTAGTTCTCCAATAGGATACTCCGAGGTATTTTTCGGTATTTGTTTTTCGAACTTCGTGACCAACTGTGATATCAATATGCCGGTGTGCGAAAATTTCGTTTTCTACATAACTTCTTTCAACATCTACATGTATAGTCTTTGGAAAGCTCGTCTTTTAAGCATATCGTTCTCATAAACGTACCTTTAAAAAGACGAGTTTCCGCCCAAACGATAAAGTTTTGCTTGAGTTTTAGGTTTTGTTTAGACTTAGGGAGAAATATGCTGGGTTCTTAGTATTCAATTCACATAAACCATTTTTAAATACAAAGTTTTCCTTAATTTTTAGGCATCGTTTTAAGCCTAAGTTTTCAGTCTTTAAGAACCATTAGATAGTTAATCATGGTAAATTTTTGCTTTATTTTTGGGTTTCGTTTGAGCTTTGGGACAAAAAAATTTTCAATCCATGGTTTTGGTTGCAAAATACGAAAAACTTGTCTTTTAAAAAGTACGTTTATAAATTGTTTAAAAGATGAGTTTCCTGAGTCTAAAAGAGGAGCTGTCCGAAAATGAAATGTTGAAGACAAATAAAATGTAAAAGCGAAAGTTCCAGTCTTTTGACAACCCAAGTAAAGTTATGCTCCTTTTTGTCATAACAAATTTTAGAATATATATTGTGTAATACAAACTAATGCACAAAATGAAACATCTAGAAAAATTTTATCAAATTTAAGCAATTTCAAATAAAATTTAAGCTATTTCAAATCTTTTTGTAATTTTTGATTATTGTTTTAAACTATTTTTTCCGTAATTAAGGTTATTCTCATATGTAAACTTGTTGTGTTAATCCGAAAAAAGAAGAACTTTTTGTGATGTTTTAATTTGATATGTACATAAAGCCGTTATTTTTCTTAAAAAGCCGTTTTATTATTTGTAGTATATCAAGTTTAAAAATACTGCAATAAAATGCATCTCATCCAAGAAGCGCTCCAATTCGTGGCGAAATCGCGGACCCAAATTTTGTTATGCTAGGTAATAGGAAAGCAAAAAAGCTTAAATTTATAAAACAAAAAAGCAAAAAGCAAAAAAAATATAATTAAAAATAAAAATAAAATTAAAAAACAAAAAAAACAATTATATTTAATAAAGCACAATAAGGGAAATTAAAAGAGATATTAAGAAAATTATAATTTAAAATGCATAGAACACAAAGAGAAATATTTATAAAAAAAACCACATGCCTTAAATATATAAAATGGATATAGTTTTGAGAGCTAAATAATGCTTGGTTAAATAAATAATTTAAATAATTTTAGAGGCGAAAAGTAAATTTAAAAGTGTTTCGCTTCCAAGCATAGACATTTTATATTCTTAAATTTTTAGTGAAAGTGTCCTTTTCTAAGAAGGAAAATAAAGAAAAAACAAAAACAAACAACCAAAAACATAAAATAATAATATAAACAAGCAAAAATTATTATTACACAAAAATAATAAAAACCATAAAAACGACAAAAGCATGACATAAATGACCTATCTTATTTTCGAAGCTCATCAGTATGCACATAAAATAGATCACTTAGTAAAACTAATTAAAATAAAAAATATTTAAGTAGTAGCAAGAATTAGTTTTTACATGCCAAGAATATAAAAATACGAACCTTAAGCGCTTCTTGTAAATTTTAAGAAGGCGCCGGCCTTTTAGCACCACGCGGTTCAGCGCTAGACATGATCTATTAACTAAAATTAAGTAAAAAGTGACTCACGTTACTTAAGTAATACTCAAGTAACTTAAGTCTTTAGATACCATAGATCAGTAGATGGTACATTATGCTTGGTCTACCGTAATTCCTGCATATTTTTTGGTTTAAAAATAAAATTAAAAAAAAATGTGAATAATAGGCGGAATAAAAACGGAAACAAAAAATTTCTGAACTGTGTACCATGTATCATCAACATATGGCATACTTTATGTTTATTATGCAGTTTTAGCGAAACTTGCTTTGTGTAACCTGCCTCTTGCGTGGCTTTGTTTTAGTGTCATAAATTTTATCGTTTTTTTTGAACATCCGGAATAATGGTGTATTGTAAATGCCGTTAAATTAAAAAAAATGAAAACAAACCGTTTATTAACTGTTTCTCAGAAACATAGCAGGAACTTTAAAAACATATTTTATTTATTCGAAAAAACTAAATGCACTTTTCACCAGTTCGAGCATTGTACTGCTAACACCGAAATGTAGGGGCTCTAAAAATCGAATTCCAATATCGTTCTTTCCAAGTGTTTTCGACCAATCATGGCAGCTTATTATTATATCATCAATGAGAATGTATCCCGAGGTTGTGATTGGTTGAAACACTCCGGTCATGTGTTCATATTCCAATTCTATTATCGTTTCTGCTAGCAACGCTCTGCTTGTGTGTTTTACCAAAGGCAGCCGCTCACCAACCTTTAGATTGGCTGCTGGTAATATTTTTAAATTTCGTTCAAAATTGTACCTTTTTTGAGGTAAGTTTACGTACCAAACGTATATATTTAAAATTTAACGGACGGATGTTCTAAATACATAATATAAATAGATTTTAATGTACATCTAAAAGTCTTATTCAAATAAAAAATTCAAATTTCCAAAATCTTTCAACTTTTTTTTAAAAAATTTAATTTAAATTAAACTTTTTTATGGACCTATCTAGCATTACAAAAGTTTGGGTCCGCGGTCCCGCCGCGAAATCAAATTTCGTTATGAAACCAATGATTTTTACCAAATTTTTTCGGAAACCGGAGATTAAACAACTATATTAAAACAATTTCGAATATTTTTGTTAATTTTTGACTATTATTTAGAGCTATATTAAGCGTAACTAAAGTTTCTCATATGTAAATTTTTTAGGTTATTCCAAAAAAAAACAAACATTTTGTGATGCTTAATTAAATACAAAAAGACTACGAACATTTTTCAAGTAGATGTTTTATTTGTATATAGTATTTCCAGTTTCAAAAATAATACGAAAAAATGCATTTAATTTGAGAGGAACTTTGTTTCGTGGTGGGACCGCCGACCCAATTTTTGTTATGCTAGGTAGGTCCATTAGACTATTAGACGTTTTTAGTAATTTCCTACCTAATAAATCTATTTCCACTTCATATGAACGGAAAGGAAATAAAACGGGAACTTTTTTATTTTTTATATTTTTGTCGTAATATCTAACAATCTAAATGAAATAATGCTTCGAAAAAACCTAAATTTTTTTCGCTTTTTTACGAACAAAGAGAAGCAAAAAATGTGTGGTAAGGCAATCATAACTGTTTATATCTGCCATGATATAAAAGATTTATCAAGATTTAGTGATGTTCCCCGTAGCTCCAAGCTGCCACCGGATATTCGGAGCGGAACTTCGTTTTTAGGAGTTCCAGAGCTCCGGAACCCCGAAACTCCAACACTTATTTCATTAATTAAAGAGTAATGCTATTATTTTATTAAATTTTTTTGTAAACTTTTTTTGAAAACTTATTAAAAACAATACAAAAGTCCTAATATGCAAATAGAATAACTTAAAACATATATTTCAAACTAAAATATGCTTGATATCGCTTATTTAAAGGACGGAGCTCCGAAGCTCTAGATTTCTCTTCGCTTTAAACAACCGGAACTCCGGAGCATGATATTGAAGGGAAGGAACATCACTACTAAAAATAGACCAAAGGAAATTTGATCTTTGTAAAATATGTAAGATCGGCAAGAAGTAAAAATTTACGACGATAGAGAAATAAACATTAAATTGTTGGTAGAAAAAATACTGGATTTTTTTCTATAGCTTAAACGCCCGATAGATTTGAAACATTAACCGCAAATTTAAAATAAAGAAAAACTAATTAGGAATAATAAAAAAATATTCTAGTCTAATATCGAACTTTTTTTTTTTTAATTTTGGAGAATTTGTTGTGCTTCAATCTTCAGACCACAAAATGAATTCCAACATTCTTTTACAGAAAATATGACTGAGTTTAAAAGTTAAACGTTTCATGGGTACGTCAGCTTACCTCAACATGGCGTGCTCAGGCGTTACACGAAGAATTTTTCCTGATTCTGTACGAATATTTATAAAAGTGCGATTTTCGTGTGGGAAAAAGTGAACGAATCCCAGAAATTTATCTGTTATGATTTCGTTTTTGTTATAACCAAAAACCTTGGTACCCTCTTTAAAAGGTTTAAATTTGATCGAAATTAGTAACTTAAGTACTAATAACTTAAGTACTAATAAGTACCCCGCTAAGCAGTGGTTTAGAGTTAATGCGTCATTAATACAACAAACGAAAAGTTTCATAGCACTTTAAACCACAAAATTTTTTTAGAGTCGTTAAAACCGTAGGAATTTGCACCTAGACCTTGGAACCGATGACTAGGAATATGAAACTAAAAGATTGAAAGCTGAATTTGAAACTATAAACGTAAATATAAATACATTTTTTATTTTAGGTTCCAATTTTCATAATTGTTGGCTACAAGTTCCGAAAAACTTTTTTGCGGCTTTAAATTCCCTAGTAACGACTTCAAAAACCCGGTACCTCCAAAGGATTTAGGGTCATTAGAACCGAGAGAACTACATTTTTCTGGGACGGCTACAGTGTTCTTTTTGCTAGCATGTTTAGTTTTTACGAGACTATAGAAAAACCAAAAATATATAACATAATAATAAAGGAAAATATGTTACTTGATATATTGCTTAAACACATTGTCTGCTCTAAGTAGGGCGCGTACTAATAAGAGCGCGCTCTTATTAGGTCAATCGGATGTGCTAATTAATAGGGCCTCGTTTCTGAAAGGAAATCGGCCTCTTATTAGGGAGCGCCCTAATAATTACAGCCTTAATAATTAGCGTTTTAATTAGGGCGCGCCATTGTTAGGGCCATATGGCCCTAGTTAGGTCGCGCCCTAATTAGAGCACTTCTCAATTTCCAAAGAAAATATATTATTTATAAGTCTGTTTTATGCGACTGCTATCGCAGCTGTGATGGCTCAGTGATAGTGATTCGGTCTGCCACTGAGTAAGTGGCGGTTTCAAATCCTACGGACGGTAGATTTTTTTCTTTACAAAGAATCGTCAATCTTATTTTTTGTTTTATTATTTTTCTTTTAAATTAACATAAGTAGCCCAGCAAAAAAAATAGTCGTTTATTTTTGTTATTGTTTTTGGAAATTATACTTGCATTTGGTACACCATACGGGTGTCATTAGTACTTAAGCTAAAGCTAAAGTGCTTTAGTACTAAAGGGTTTTTTGGGCTTAGTACTAAAGCTAAGGCGCTGAAACTGAAATTAGCTGGCAAAAGCTCGGCTAAAGGTATGGGCCCAGCAAAACGTTAGCTTTTGCCAGGACAATGAAAATCACCCAAAAATGATTGACCAAAAAAAAAATGACCAAAAAACAAAAAAAAGTGTTCACCAATCAAAACCATGATTATTTAATGAGATTTCTATCCATGTAGTGAAGAGGTATGGGGTGCTTTAACCTCAAAATTTTGGACCCCCCCCTTCTAAACGAAAATCGAGTTGTCCTCAGAAAAGTTCTATTTTTTTTACCTGGTTCTCCTTCAGAAATTTAATCTGACACTTCTAAAGTATTTTGTTTGGATAACCCACAAAACACACCCTGACCTTCTTCTAGATTTTAAAATTTTCCATACATCATTCCCAGAATTCAGGACACAATTTACCCCCGGTAACCAACCACTTCAACCCCTTCCCTCACTTTTAGCTGCCTAAAAACTATGCTTATATAAAGTTGAATATACTATATTTTTACTTTAAAAGAAACATGAGTGAATATTTTGAACAATAATGCTAATTAAAGCGATTAAAACGAATTTTGGTTGCAAGGTGCTATGAATATGAGGTTTTTTTGTGTTTCTTATTTTTGTTTAAGCATTAGAAAATATTGAAATATTGATTTTTTGAAGTATTTTTCAAGTTTTTAAGTGCTTAATATTAAAATAATCATATAATTTACTATTTCATATGGGCATTTTGTAAGGTTTATTATGCAGTAAGTGTTTTTTTAAATAAAAAATGTTGGTTAAATGTTTTGTTCCTTTAGATATTCATTTCAGAAAATATAATCTTGATAGTTAACCATTTTTGATATATCTGTTAACATTTAAAGTTAAAACTTAAATAATATTACAAGAGCAACTTTAAAACTGTAAAATTAACCCTGAAAATAATATTTTTAAAATATAAAACTAAAACCTGATGCAATAAACGTTAAAAATGTCTTTAGTGTTGAGTTTTTACCCTAACCTTAAAAAGGTATAATTTTTAAAAAATTAGGAACAGTTCCATATTTGTCAGTTTGGCAAAAGCTAAGGCTAAAGTGTTTTAGTACTAAGCCTTTTTTTGGGCTTAGTACTAAAGCTAAGGCTAAACGATATTTGAACCTTTAGTACTAAAGCTAAGGCGCGGCTAAAATGAAATTTCCCGGCAATGCACACCCGTAGTACACCATAACAATTAAGCAGTTTATTTACCAATTTATTTTTTGTTTAAACCGAAAAGATATGAAAAGTTTATTTTACTGAAAATTATGGTATGACTTTAAATAATTAGGGCCCTCCTAGTAAAATCACTAGAAAAAAACAGTTGTTCCGTGTTCCTTTATATATATTTTTTGAAATTAAGACTATTCGCATTTTGTTTAATACACAAATAAATCTTATCATTAAAAGCAAGTATAAGCAAGAATACATGAAAATTAATTAATAAAGAAAAGAAGAATGAGAAATGAAGAACAAATACGGGGTATGTATGTGTGGATCCAACCTAAATGCATACGTATGCATATGTTTATATGCATATTATGCATACGTTATGCATACGTATGCATTTTTTTATATGCATACGTATGCATAATCTTTTTTTAAAATTTTGCGGTGTGGTAATTTAAAAAAATACGCGAAGCAGTGAAAATATGGTGCGGACCGTTGATTTAGCCTTAATTTTGAAAACCTTATATTAAACAATTTTTTATGGGAGATAGCTTAAAATAACGGCCATATAGTTTTCAATAAAAATAGCGTTTTAAATTTTAAAATTTTTATGGGAATCATTTTAGGTTATTAAAGGGGCTGTCGGCCGAAAATTTTTATAAAACATTTGTATCCTAAAAACCTTTTGAGTTTTCTAGTAAATAATTCGGGTTATAATACGCTAATTTATTTAAAAATTTTGTCCATTATTGGGTCTACATAAGTAGTAATAATACCACCTATTGAGCTACGCTTTTTTTCGGACTCAAGATTTGAAAAAAATAGCGATTAAATTTGTAAGTTCATACTAATCAACAATAATTAAATTATAAATCACCTGATAGAATAGAAAATTGTCAATCTTATACGCTGAATTTTTGTGTGTTTTTTTGGTAAAAAATGATTTTTTTCACATTATTTATGACACTATGAAAATTGTTTAGACTTTCCAAAAATTGGCCTATTTTTGAAAATTTGCAAAAAAATAACAAACATCCGATAATTTTAAAACAAAGTACAATTTTACATTTAAAATACAATTTTATTTCTTCACTCATTAGGAAATTTAATTAGAGGGCCGTAAAATGCATTTTAGTCCAAAATTATTTTTCTGAATTTTGTCCATATTTCAAAAAACTCGCGAAATCTGGTGTTTTAAGCGAACGATCACAATATTTGTTCCAAAGCAGTTATAAAACATAAAAAAAATCATTTGAAAGAAAAGTAAATGAGTTTTGATAATGAACTTTAAATTCATGAGGGATTTCGCAAGTTATAAACAAAGTAAAATAAGCATTTAAAAAATAGTGGTTTTCGACTACGAAATACAGAAATTTTTTGTACTAAAATCTTTTGATTTGTATCAGGTGAAAGAGTCTCAAACTTGTCTTAATTAGAAAAACGTAAGTTTAAAAATCTCTTTAAAATTAAGCCAAAAAGAAAAATTCATTAAAATATTTATGAAAAACTTGAAAATGATTAAAAAATGAAATGGCTTCTATTAAATTTCTTAGTGAAAAAATATAATTGGTTTTTAAACGTAAATTGTATTTTGTTTCCAATTTATCGAATGTTTTTTAATTTTTTGCAAATTTTAAAAAATAGGCCATTTTTAAAACAAAATCTAACAATTTTTAAAGTGTCAAAAAAAATGTAAAAAAAGCTATTTTTTTAAAAAACAAAATCAACGTCTATATATTTTAATAGTTGTTGATGAGTATAAATCTCACGAATTGTAAATAAGCTATGCGGTATTTTTTCAGTTTTGAAGTCCTGAAAAAAGTACCTCAAAAGGTGGTATTATCACTACCTATTTAGACCCGCTAATACAGTAGATACAATTTTCTTATGAGTTACTGTAATATAACTCAAATTATTTACTATTCTCTAATCCTGCTTAATAGATTTCCAAAAGCTTGTTTTTGGAATTTTGAATTTTTGGAAATATTTGTACATTTTTTAACCTATTAATTTTTGGAAAACAAAAAAATTTATTGAAAAAAGTAACAATTATTTGTTTAGCTTACAATAAATTTTATTTGTTCTAAAGTAAAAATAATTGTCTCGGTTCAAAAAATTACAACGTTGATTTTTTTTTAAATTTTCTTTACATTTTTTTGACACTTTGAAAATTGTTAGATTTTAAAAAAAATGGCCTTTTTTTGAAAATTTTCAAAAAGTTTAAAAACATTCAATAAATTGGAAACAAAATACAATTTACGTTTAAAAAACAACTACATTCCTTCACTACAAAATTTAATGGAAGCCATTTCGATTTTTAAGCATTTTCAAAATTTTCATAAATTTTTTAAGGAATTTTACTTTTTGGCTTGATTTTAAAGAAATTTTTGAACTTGTTTTTCTAATTAAGACAAGTTTAAGACTTTTTCACCTGGGGGCTTTTTTCGTTAAAAATTGCTCGATTGCTTTTAAACGTAAACATGTAACAGATATAAACCCTAACTTCACTAATACAATGTATTCTTTACCTGATATAAATCAAAAGATTTTAGTACAAAAAATTTCTGTATTTCGTAGTCCAAAATCACCATTTTTTTAAAATGTTTTTTTTTTCTTTGTTTATAACTTGCGAAATACCTCATGAATTTAAAGTTCATTATCAAAGCTCATTTAGTTTTTTTTTTTTAAAAATGTTTTTATTTTGTTTTATAACTGTTTTGGAACAAATCTTATGATCGTTCGCTTAAAACACCGAATTTCGCGAGTTTTTTGAAATATGGACAAAATTCGGAAAAATAATTTTTCGGTCAAAAGGCATTAAACGGCCCTCTAATTAAATTTCCTAATGAGTGAAGAAATAAAATTGTATTTTAAATGTAAAATTATACTTTGTTTTAAAATTATCGGATGTTTGTTTTTTTTTGTTGCTAATTTTCAAAAATAGGCCAATTTTTTGAAAGTCTAAAGAATTTTCATAGTGTCATAAATAATGTAAAAAAACCATTTTTTAACAAAAAAACACACAAAAATTTAGCGTATAAGATTGACAATTTTAACTTCTATCAGGTGATTTATTTTAATTATTGTTGATTAGTATGAGCTTAAAAATTTATTCGCTATTTTTTTTCAAATCTCGAGTCTGCAAAAAAGTAGCTCAAAAGGTGGTATTATTACTATTTAGCCCAAATAATGGACAAAATTTTTAAATAAATTAGTGTATTATAACCCGAATTATTTACTTAAAAACTCAAAATGTTTTTAGGATACAAAAGTTTTATATTTTTGTGTATTTTTCTCTTTATGAAATTTTTGGCCGACAGCCTAAATAACCTAAAATAAAAAAAAAGATTCCCGAAAAAAACTTCTTAAATTTAAAACGTTACTATTATTTAAAATTATATGGCGGTCATTTTAAGCTATCTCCCATAAAAATCCGTTTAATATAAGGTTTTCAAAATCGAGACTAAACCTACGGGCCGGAACATATTTTCTCTGCCTCGCGTATTTTTTTTAAATTACCGCACCGCATAATTTAAAAAAAATATGCATACGTATGCATATAAAAAATGCATACGTATGCATAACATATGCATACGTATGCATATAAACATATGCATACGTATGCATATAAACATATGCATATGTATGCATTTAGGTTGGATCCACACATACCCCGTATAATTTGTTCTTTATTTCTCATTCTTCTTTTCTTTATTAATTAATTTTCATGTATTCTTGCTGTAAGGTAATAATTAATTGATTTTAAAAAACTAACAAAAAACGAAGTAATTTCAAGAATACATGAAAAATAATTAATAAAGAAAAGAAGAATAAGAAATGAAGAACAAATTATACGAGCTATGTGTGGATCCAACCTAAATGCATACGTATGCATATGTTTATATGCATACGTATGCATATGTTATGCATACGTATGCATAAATTCATATGCATACGTATGCATATTTTTTTTAGTTATATGCATACGTATGCATTTTTCCGCAAAGTATATGCATACGTATGCATTTTTTTGAAACTTTTATGCATACGTATGCATTTTTTTCTAACTTTTATGCATACGTATGCATAAAAGTTGCAAAAAAATGCATACGTATGCATATACTTTCCGGAAAAATGCATACGTATGCATATAAGTTGCAAAACATGCATACGTATGCATATTTTGGAAACTAAAAAAGAGTTTTGTTTGTTTTTTGATAAAATATGCATACGTATGTATATTTTGCAACTTATATGCATACTTAGCATTTTTCCGGAAAGTATATGCATACGTATGCATTTTTTTTGTAACTTTTATGCATACGTATGCATATAAGTTAGAAAAAAATGCATACGTATGCCCAAAAGTTTCAAAAAAATGCATACGTATGTATGCATATACTTTGCGAAAAAATGCATACGCATGCATATAATTAAAAAAAAAATGCATACGTATGCATATACATATATGCATACGTATGCATTTAGGTTGGATCCACACATAGCTCGTATAATTTGTTCTTCATTTCTCATTCTTCTCTTTTTTATTAATTAATTTTCATGTATTCTTGGTAATTTTAAATTTTTTATTATTACTTAGCTCATATTTCAACAGGATTAACATTTAGTAATTTTTTAGGTTAGTTTTCATTGTTATGGTGTACCAAATGCAAGTATAATTTCCAAAAAAACGATAACAAAAATAAACGACATTTTTTTGGTGGGCTACTTATGTTAGATTAAAAGAAAAATAATAAAACAAAAAATAAGATTGACAATTTTTTATAAAGAAAAAAAATCTACCGTCCAAAGAAAAAAATCTACCGTTCGTGGAAATCAAACCCGTCACTTGTTTAGTGGCAGGACAAATCATTACCACTGAGGCATCGCAGCTACGACAGCAGTCGCATAAAATAGACTTATAAATAATCCTTTTTTTGGAAATCGATAAGTGCTTTAATTAGGGCGCGCCCTAATTAGGCCCATATGGCCCTAACAAGAGCGCGCCCTAATTTGAGCGCGTTTTTATTAAGGCGCGCTCTAATAAGAGGCCAGACGATTTCTTTTCAGAAACGAGGCGCTAATTAGCATATCCGATTGACTTAATAAGAGCGCGCTTTTATTAGGGCGCGCCCTACTTAGAGCAGTCAATGTGTCTAAGAAATATATGAAATCACATATTTTCCCATAAATTTCCCATTTCATAAATTTTTTCTTAAGCGCTCATTAACTGAAAGCGATTGTATAACGTCATAATTCTGTGGAAATCATTAACACTGAAGAACTTCCATTCAAATAGGAGGGTTTTGTTGACCATCGTGAATACTTAAGACATTTAAATTTAAACCTTTAAGACTATGAAGGGATTGTTTCTCCCCAGTGGCAAGAATAACTTGCGAATCACCATGAAAACATTTTTTCTTTCCACCACCGAGTCGAAGCCCTGGAAGTCTTAACAAGATTTTGTGTTAACAACCTTTCTATTCCGTTTGCCAGTCGTGGCGCAGTGGCAGAACGCTCGTCTGGTGTATTCTGTACTGAAGCTTAAAGGATCGATTCCCGGCAAAAATTTATTGTACTTTATTTTATTAAATGATAAAATATACTGCAATTAGGGTAACCAATAGTTATAAAGCATTATTTATTGATTGTTTTGTTTACTAAAAGGTTTATTTTTGTATTTCTATCATATTTAAATCATCTGGACGTTCTGTGTTATTTTGATAGTATTCTTTTTTCAAAATAACTTATTTTTGACGTAAGAAGTAAACAGAAAAAGCTTAATTTACAAAAATATGTCTAGCAAAACGACATAAGAACATAAGTCGTGCTAATTCTTAAATCTCACGCAAGTGAAACTGAGGTCGGAAAATTGCGTTCGAAATTTTCCACCCCCTTTAATTTTTTATTTATAAAATCGCGCAAGAAAATACTGAATGCAATTTGTTATATACCCAACGTCCAATCAGCTGCAATGTTCATTTAAAGTAAATGACACCGCATGCACATTATTAATTATATGAGATTCATGAATTGTGCTGATAATCTATATTACACTAGGACTACGCATTCCACAAATATTTGTAGATTTTTTACGTCTACAAATACAGTAAGAGAATAATTTATAAATAATTAAAAGAAGTAGCTGAAAAAACATGGTTGTTAACACTTTACCTGACGGCTGAACCACCTCCTCCGGTGGAAATACACGCGTCACATTGCGCCGCCCCACCCAATGCCAGTAAAAAAATTACGAATCGCATTTGCCAATACTCTCACAAAATGTGAAACATCTATAAAAAACAACAAATTGAATTCCAAGAACGTTTACACTGTATTTGAGAATATGTTATATTAAGTTTTCGGCTGGATACTTTCACCCCGGACAAAAGTTAATTTTGTCGTTGTCGTTAAAGTTAATTGGCGGATCCTTGAGCGATAGCCTTTTGGGCTGATTCTTAGAGCAGGGTGTATGAAATGAACCTACTGCGAAACTTAAACAAATGAGTTCTTAAAAGCATTTCAGCTGTCGGGGCCTTAAAAAAATAAGAGTAGACTCCATTATTTATTTTTTTACTCCGATCTTTATAGGTTAGATTTAGTTTTTGGCTTGGGACTTTCATTTCGCACTCCAACGGTGGTACCTGGCGGATCCTAGAGCTCGACCGATAGCTTTTTGAGGCGATTTTTAAATCAGGGTATTTGCACCACCAGAATCAGAAGCAAAACATTAACAAACAGACTTTATAAAAAAACGTTTAAGCTGTTGGAGCCTTAGAAAAACTAAGGGCACACTTCATGGTTCATTACCAGATCCTGATAGGTTAGATTCAGCTTTTGACTGGCGACTTTATACCCCGATTTAACAGTCAGCCCAAAAATGGTCATGAAACAATATATCAGAAAATTAGTAAGAAAGTAAGTGGCACCATCCCAAACATATTTATTTTTAAAAAATAACCAAAAATATATATATATATTTTTGTTAACTTTTTTGTTCCCAAAATCAGTCATATTTGTAGAATCATAAAAAATAGTTCACGTCCTTTTTGTTTTAAGTTTGTTATTCAAGATACCTTTTAAAATGAATTTGAAATGTTTTTATTCAATTTATATTTAGTTCATTTTCGGGTTTTAGTCAATATCCCAATAATAATAAGAAGAATGCATAAAAGTAGAGAATATCCGACTGTATGTTAAACAGTTGTTCTAATTATACGTAGATTATTTTACATTGTAGATTTTTCATCATGTAAAACAATCTACTAAGACCTGGAAGAATAATCTGCAGTTTGTTGATTAATCTACATGATAATTTTTCTACGTAATACTGTATATTATTTTACATGTTAACTACGGATTTTCAAACCAAAAAAAAAACTGTAAAAGTAAAACTCTTTGACGTAATGTTGTCAAAAATTCAACGTTTGTTTTGTTATATGCAACGTATAAATTATTTTACATAACATCAAACATGTAAAATAATTTGAGTTATTCGACAGTATTTTGTAGGTAAATATTTATAAATTTTGCGTTTGCAATTTTTTTAGTTTGCAAATGTCGAACTGCAAAAAAACTGCGAATGTAAAATCCTCAGATGAGGTTTTTTTTTCATGTAATGTTATTTATTTATTTATTTATTATTTATTTTTTATTTATTTATATATTTTTATTTATTTATTATTTATTTATTTATATTTATTTCGTTGAAAAACAGGAAACATTACATAAGCTAGTCAATACCGCACTAAACCACACTCAATAACTGAATCCCAAAACCCGACTGCAAATACAAACCCAAGAGCAGGAAATTTCTGCCAAAATCATGTCATATACACCTGTAAAATGATTCTGAACTCACCACAAGAGCAAATGCCACAACAAAACCAAAACTACCCCACTTCTAAAGAAAAAAACTGCAGGCAAATTTTAAGGCTGATTTGGATTAGAAATTTTTGAGCGCTAAAACTATAACAGCCAATACAGTAAAATACAAAACATATGATAGTACATTAATACACAGTAATAAAAACTATAGAACATTGTAATATACATTATTTTTCCAAAAAATTATTAAAAAAAACCCTATCACACATGGTTGAATTATACCTGGCTTACCTCAAAAATTGGTATGCAGACAAGAGCGGACCAATTAAAATTGTGTAGTTATGACGTTAAAAAAACAAATAAGAACAAATTTTTTTTTTGAATTCCGCTTTTTACAAAATTTACAAAAATTAACCAACTTTAGCCTTTAAAAAAATTTATATTTGGGTTTCAAATTTAGTAATTTGATAAATAATTATTAAAATACGGGTTTTGATCTTTATTATTAAATCGCTTTCGTTACAAATTTCGAATGATTTTGTTGCCACATAGTCGATTTAATACTGCAATTATCGATAACCTAGACAAATAAAATCAATAGATTTTATTTGCCTATATTTAAATAAAGCGTGAAATATTGTAATTAATTTGAATAATTTGACATAGTACTATCAAAAATATATAATGCTATATAATATATTAAGGAAAAATATGTCACTTAGTCTCAGAAGCGAAACAATTTGGTGCCGTTTTTTGAGCACTGCCATTAATTGTTGTGCGCATAAAATGGCAAAACAAGTGCTCTTATTGAGGCATGTGTCGTGTAAATGGGCACTGCTCAAAATGTAGCAGTGTTTTTGCGCATATACTTGCATGCTAATTCGAACGAACTGCATTTTGAAGCACACTGTACTTTTTTAGCAATTTTATGCGCATATATGCGCATATACTACACATAAAATGGCACAACCGCTTGAAACAAAAAAAAATAAACCCACTTAAAAACCACTATTTAGTTTGCACACTGTACACAAAATACGAACTTTTAGTATAGACATACAAAAATAAAATCCAATGCAATACATAAATATATTTTTGTGTATTGTATTGGATTTTATTTTCGTATGTTCATACTAAAAGTTTGTATATTGTGTATAGTGTAAAAACTAAGTAGTGGTTTTTAAGGGGGTTCTTTTTTGTTTCCAGCGGTTGTGCAGTATATGCGCATATATGCACATAAGATTGCTAACAATGTGCAGTGCGTTCGAGTTAGCATGCTAGGATATGCGCAAAAACGCTGCTACATTTTGAGCAGTGCCATTTACACGACACATGCCTCAATAAGAGCAGTTGTTTTGCCATTTTATGCGCACAACAGTTAATGGCAGTGCTAAAAAAATAGCACCAAATAGTTTCGCTTCTGAGACTGAATGACATATTTTTCCTTAATATATTATATAGTATTGTAAATTTTTGGTACTATGTGCAAAAATTTCATCTAGGAGTTTTGCGTTTATAAAATTTTATTTCTACATGATGAAAAATCTACATGTGGATTGCTTAACATATAATTAGAACAATTGTTTAACACACAGTCGGACATTCTCTACTTTTTTGCATTCTTGATAATACTATTGTCAGCAATATACCACCAGACACCACCAGACATCATTTAAAGTTTAAAAAAGAGAATAATCCTCATGCATACAAAATGAATTTTATACATTAGATGTTTTATATTTACAATGCAAAACAACAGATTGAATAAACAAAAAAGTTACAGGTTACAAAATTACAAAAATCGTTTATGTATTAATATTTAAATATTAATTTAACTATAAGGAAAAACTCAAAATTTTAGAAAATAGCGATTCGTGAATAGTTGAATTAGGGTTAAAAAATATGTGAAAAACAAACAAACAAAAAACAATGTGTAAATACGCTGTCAAATTACTTTAAAGTAAGAACGATTTTTTAAATTCAAATATTCGAAGAAACAGTTAAATTGCAGAGCACACATACTTTAAAAAGAAAATTACGCAAAAATGTCAAAAAACAAACGGTTTAATTGGATCGTAAAAAGAGTTTTCAGCCTACAATAGTGTAAATAAAGTTGAATTGCAATGACGAAAATGCATGAACACCAAAAATAAACCGGATCTAGAAGACACCATCATCAACTTCTGTTCAAAATTAGCTGTAATTTTTTAAAATGAAAACTAAATTAATCGGGAAAATAATGCGACAAATAATATGTATCTTTAATATGTATTTAATTATAATTTAATTATTAGTTAATTATTAAAAACATGATTTTTTTAAATTTTAAGAAAAACCAACATTTTTATATAATTATATTTAGATATCAAAGCTAAAAATTTTTTGTACTATAAAAATACTACTTATTTAATAGCTTAATACTGGAATTCTTCGTCATTAAAAAGTTTTAAGAATAATCTAAAAATTTAATATTTTAAAATTTTGTTAGATTAAGAGCAGTGTTGCGGCTACGTACGCCTGCATCATTTTTGATAGAAAATATATTTTTTTAATATAAAAACTGTAAAAATAATGTGTTTATTAATTAAAATTTTAAGTGGTTTGTTGAAACATTGTAACATCACTTGGACAAGCGAAAAAGATTGGGCTGGTTATAGCCATTATAAAACCTTTTTACTTAAAACTGAGATTAGTTGTCGGTGCAGAAATCTGTCGCTGGTCCTAAACAATTCCAAAAACACACTATATATAGACCTAAAACTCAAAGACTATCATCAGGAAGGGTCAGATCTTAAAAGCAAAGTTTTTTTTGCAAAAAATTCGTAAACAATAATCGATTTTAAATAAAGAGTTGTGAGTATACATGGCAAAATAAGAAGAAGTATATAAACGGATTTATTCCCCACGTTTAAACCAAAAAAACAAAGGTCTTCATCAGTGCGCTGTTTCATAAATGTTACTAACATTTGATTCTTTGTAAATATTTACAAAGAAATGAAATCCTATGATAAAGCATAGGGATTTTTGCAATTAATATTTATGCAAATTTTTGGTTTTTTATAAGTTTTTCCAAAAGTCTATTGCATTTTCATTTCTTTGTAGCTTTCTACAAAAAAGAAATGGACTTCAACAAAAAAACAGCATGTTGGGAACTTTTATGAAACAGGAGTCTAAAAATGCACAGAATGAATGAAATGCACGCAAAATTACAAAATTTAAAAAACCATACATTGTATATCAAAATTACAATAATAGATAAAAATATTTCATTATTACTTATTACGTAAAAACATTATTTATAACTTGAATTTTTCTAACAAAACTGTATAAATTTAAGAAACCAATTTACATATTTTGCATGATTTATAAAATCAGGGTTACTTTTATTAGCTAAAATAAAACACGCTTCTTTAAAATGAAAAGAAAAATAACTATTATCACGCGCCAAAAACTTACTGAAACTAAAACTGTCCCCACTTTTTCTTGAATGTGAAGAGAGAGAGAGAGAGAGAGAGAGAGAGAGAGAGAGAGAGAGAGAGAGAGAGAGAGAGAGAGAGAGAGAGAGAGAGAGAGAGAGAGAGAGAGAGAGAGAGAGAGAGAGAGAGAGAGAGAGAGAGAGAGAGAGAGAGAGAGAGAGAGAGAGAGAGAGAGAGAGAGAGAGAGAGAGAGAGAGAGAGAGAGAGAGAGAGAGAGAGAGAGAGAGAGAGAGAGAGAGAGAGAGAGAGAGAGAGAGAGAGAGAGAGAGAGAGAGAGAGAGAGAGAGAGAGAGAGAGAGAGTGAGAGTGAGAGACAGAGAGAGAGAGAGAGAGAGAGAGAGAGAGAGAGAGAGAGAGGACAGAGAGAGAGAGAGAGAGAGAGAGAGAGAGAGAGAGAGAGAGAGAGAGAGAGAGAGAGAGAGAGAGAGAGAGAGAGAGAGAGAGAGAGAGAGAGAGAGAGAGAGAGAGAGAGAGAGAGAGAGAGAGAGAGAGAGAGAGAGAGAGAGAGAGAGAGAGAGAGAGAGAGACATTTTGGTGTTCAGAAAAACGCTGTGAAAAGGTACCCGTAGTAAGACCTATATAAAAAGCACTACAAATGTCACATGAAATTAAATATACAACACTATTTTGGTCAAGATGTTTTGGACGTTCGCAGTGTTTGATAGAACAAAAATGACCGTAAAGAAACAAGAGGAGAAAAATAGGTTTGAAAACTTGTGTTATTTATAATATTTTTAATTTATATAAAAAAGAGCCAAAAAACGGAAAAGAAATTAAAGGTACTTTGTTTTAGGTTTCGGCGGTAAATGACAAGCGGATTTAAAATAAGTTAAATCAAAAAATCATGATACCTAATCCTTATCATAACCGTGTTTGTTTACAAAAATATCTAATAAAAAAATCCAATTCATTTTTAAGACAGACTAAAATTATTTTTATTTATTTATGTATTTATTTCTAACAACCAACGAATATAACATGATATTGAATATTGAATCATTTAGCAAATCGATCATAGTAATAATATATAACAAATCAAACAAATAACAACAATATATGGAGTAAAAATTATAGGTTATTAGAAACTGACCCAAAGGCCTGAAAATTAGGCACTGAGATGAGTGAACCCTAGGGTTTTTTGATTTTAACTATTGAAGTGGCTAATATTTGTTTTTTCTGAGAGCTTATTCCATTTTGAAACAATTCTGTTTGAAAAAAAAAATTACGAACATTTATTCTATTTTTTTGAACTTTTAATTTTAAAGAATGACCTCTACTGGGGTTATGATTAAAAGAAAAAAGCTCATTAAGTTCAATTGGTGTTTTTCCATGAATTATTTTATAACACTCTGTAAGATCAATAATGCTGCGGCGATAACTAAGTTTATCTAATTTAAGATTCGCAATCTTTCCTCATAGTCAACGTAACACATATTACATTTTTAAACAATCTACATAAAATTACGCTGAACACGCTCAATTAAACAAATATCTTGTTTTAAATAAGAATTCTCAAAGGTGGATAATACGATCATGATCGTATTATCCACCTTTGA
>JASAMX010012312.1:0-21587 GCA_030248175.1 Microlaimidae sp. YZB2_3
ATTAAAAAATAATGCCATAAATATGTTTTTTAGAAAATTTTTTACATTTTTTGAAAGTTGAAAACTTAGTTACGCGTTTCAGAAGCCCATAAGATATAATATTCTGAAACCAACATTGTGTTTTTTGTTAAAGTACAATTAAAAAAGATTTGGTTTGGTTTTTGAAATTGCATCAGTATTGCACAAGTTATTACTGTTTTTAAGATCCAAAAAAATAATTCTCAAAACCCCAATAAAAACACAAGTGTCTTTACTTTTTGGTTAAAAAATTATCCACTTTATGTAATAAAAATAGACGATTTTTACAATGATTAGTACACGATAACAAAAAAACTAAGTGTTTATAAAACCCTTTTTGCTGTGTCCACGGCCACGCATAGGGTAGTGCATTTAATTTCGGCACTTTTCCCAATTGGGCATTTTTGATTTTGGATTATATATTTGGTAATCCTGAACGGAATATGACGTTTGATATGATAGCTCAAATGAGAGATAATTATATGTAGATGACAGTCGTGAGCTTTTTATTTGTTATGTTGTGATATTTTTATGTGAAATTGTGTGATTTATAAAAAAATAAAATTGATACTCGTTTTTAGAACATGGGCATTTCATGATTACGCAATAAATTGGTTTAAAAATTAAACTGTCCTGGGGTCGTATGCTGAAGGTTTAATCTGACTTAAAGTTAATCTGAGATTAGCGATTGTCGACACACAGTAAACATGCTAGCAGTATCGATTAGATAATCTAGTTTAACGAATTTAATCCGAGATTAGGTTTAATCTCAGATTAAATCGTCACTAACTCGAGATTAAATTTTTAATTTATGCAAATTTTTAAACCACCTCCGGAGGTGGATTAAAAATTTGCGGGTTTTTCCCGCTAATCTTGGATTAATGGCGATTTAATCTGAGATGAAGTCTATTAACTCCGTTAACCTAGATTATTTAATCAATACTGTTAGTATGTCTATTGTGTGTCGACAATCGCTAATCTCAGATTAATTTTAAGTCGGATTAAACCTTCAGCATACCACCCCTGGTAAAATTTAGTCTATTTTCCGAATTTTCAGTCCCCGTGGTTCTACGTTGCGTCTGTGGTGAGCAATCGTTATAAAATAAAATAGTGTAATTTCGGCACTCATATGCTGTAGGTAAAAACGGATTGAATTAAGTGATCGGGTGTTAAATTGTAGTTGTAAATAGTTAAAAGACAACGTTGAAATGTGTAGGGGTCATAGCACTGCACTTAAACTCGATTAAGAGTGTCCTTTTAAAAAGTGCCAAAATTAAATGCACTTTTTTTCCCAAATTTTGCTCATTTTGATACCATTTGCCATTTTAGCTGTAATTTTTTGCCAGTTACACGTTGAACAACAAGTAAATGCTTAAATTAAAGAAAATTGTCTGAAGATAATGATAGGCTTTTAAATTTTTGAAAATGATGATTTTTTACTGAGAAACAATCGATTGTTTGTAAAGTGCCGAAATTAAATGCATATTTTTAATTACGGCAATTTTCCGTTTTTTAAAAAACTGATTTAATTAAGTAAACAAACTACTTTCGTACAGTGAAACTTTTGTGACGAAACGCAGTATCGTGAAAGCTTTAAAATGAGCTATCAAACATGAAAATCGGGCCATACAATGAAAAGTTACATCGGAAAAACAAAAAAGTGCCGAAATTAAATGCACTACCCTATTTCCATAAATAAAATAGTTTCAGGATAAAATCACATATGTTTGTGCGTGAAGTTTGTGGCTTTCCTTCCGGTAACACCAAATTAAATTTTGTGATAGTGTACTGCTTGCTGACAAAATAAAAATTTTAATACATTGGAATTAAAATAATAATGATAAAAGAACTTGAAATCCAAAATTATTATAATGACCCAGCTATAATAGCAAGATTTTTATTTAACTTTCCGAGATTTATTTTTTGTTTATTAAAATTTTTTATTATTTTTAAACTAAAATTAAATGCGCGACCGTTTGTTATAATGAATTCCAGAATGTGGTAATTGTGGTACAGTTAGCGCGTAGCATCCCAATATTGGAAAACAAAAGAATATCCATTATCCATGGATACATTTCTTAATCTCAAGGAAAAGAGGTCACTGTTTCTTTATAGCAAACACATTATACGTTTTTATAACAATACCCAAGTTTCGTCCGGGGGCAGAATGCCCCCCGGGGGAGAAAATTTTTAATTTAGGGCGCTAAAATACACGAGGAACTTTAATTCCAGATGATGTTTAATACAAAATTTAAGGTTTTTTTTATCCCTTTACATTTAAAACATGTGTTTAAAACGTTAATAAAAGGTTAATAGTCCTTATAGTATTTTGATATATCATTTATGCCTTAACTATTGAATGGCATAATCAATTTAAAATCGAAAAACTAAGATAAATTGTCAATATAAACTACCCGCGAAGCGGGGAAAATTAGGTTTTTTGACTATTAATAAGGCTTTTGGAAGTCATCAGGAAAGTTTCTGTATTAATATAAAAGAAATTAATATTAATAATGATTAATATTTATATTAAAGATTTTTCTCTCCCGAAATTCAAAATCCCTTACAAAAAGGAGGTGGAGGCCGGGGGTGGGGGGCGGCGGCCTCCCCCCCGCCCTTCCCCCTGGGCACGCCACTGATGTAACTAATAATTCTTTTATTTACTTTGTGTTTTTACTGGGTTTTTTAAGCAATTAGATTATTTGGTAGAATATTTATAATTTATTCGAATTTAAAGCCAGTGTTTGATTGCGCTAACACCTAAGCAGTTCCGCCGCTAATAAAACCCATTGTTGACGGGACTCTCATGTCTCGGGACTCTCGTGTCTCGGGACTCTCGTGTCTCGGGAATCTCGTGTCTCGGGACTCTCGTGTCTCGGGAATCTCTTGTCTCGGGAATCTCGTGTCTCGGGACTCTCGTGTCTCGGGAATCTCGTGTCTCGGGACTCTCGTGTCTCGGGAATCTCGTGTCTCGGGACTCTCGTGTCTCGGGAATCTCGTGTCTCGGGAATCTCGTGTCTCGGGACTCTCGTGTCTCGGGAATCTTCTGTCTCGGGAATCTCGTGTCTCGGGACTCTCGTGTCTCGGGACTCTCGTGTCTCGGGAATCTCGTGTCTCGGGAATCTCGTGTCTCGGGACTCTCGTGTCTCGGGAATCTTCTGTCTCGGGAATCTCGTGTCTCGGGACTCTCGTGTCTCGGGACTCTCGTGTCTCGGGAATCTCGTGTCTCGGGACTCTCGTGTCTCGGGACTCTCGTGTCTCGGGAATCTCGTGTCTCGGGAATCTCGTGTCTCGGGACTCTCGTGTCTCGGGACTCTCGTGTCTCGGGAATCTCGTGTCTCGGGAATCTCGTGTCTCGGGACTCTCGTGTCTCGGGAATCTCGTGTCTCGGGAATCTCGTGTCTCGGGACTCTCGTGTCTCGGGACTCTCTTGTCGCACCTGCAAAACTTCGCGACTCTCGTGTCGCAGATTCGTTTAAACTAATGCCACTTCTTAGGTACGGCGCTTTTTGTGTGTTTGGTAATGGACTTTCCTAATGTTTTAATCACAGAAAACATTTCTATGTTTTGCTAAAAAAGTTTGGAATAGATGTTTTTAAATTAATGTTTAAATTATGAATATTTTTGCAACCAAATCATTTATAAAAGTTATTAGCCTCGAAATTATTTTATGTTAGTTTAACATCATTGTTCACGAAGGTAATATTTTAAAAATGATTTCTAATGATTGTGATGTTTAATTTAAAAAAGCAAAGTTTATTTAGCATAAAGTGCTATGAATAAAGCACGTTAACATAGTGAAACATCTCGCAGTTCTGCAATTTTCGTTAAATAAACGAAAAAAACTGCTTTTATTTTTAAATTAAAGTGTAAATCACGTGAATCTTTTCGTTCTAGATTTTCGTTGGCAGGTCTTTGGATTAGTTGAAAGTTATAACGGTTTTGTTATCAAGACTTTTTCGCCACGGATACAATTGTTTTTCGCTTGTTTGCGTAATTTCCGTTTTCGAGTTGTTCAAACGCGCGCAAATAATTCGGAATGGAGTCTGTTAGGAAGGCATCATATTCTGACTTCGCAATTATAGTTTTGTAGAGATTAGTCATAAGTAATTCGCCTAAAAATATTATAGCGTGTTGCCTTAATGATGCGAACTGGAAAAATAGTATATAAGGGAGCATATCTGGCCAACAGAAAAGTCGATTTTTTTCTACGACAATAATATTAGTGTACAGCTGCTATCCATGCAATTTACACAAAATATAATATTTTATAAATCCATCATGCTGTTGGTAAGATATTTCACTTAAAGCTTCTTCGTTGGTAGGGCTATGGCAGGGGGTTTATCGAAGCCCATCTTCAACAATATTGCTAAATTCGCTGCGTTCACGTCAGGATTTTAAGGACTCTCAAAATTTCATATAGTATTCGTGATCACGTCATATATGTTTTGCTCTGTGGGAATGGTTGTGGGAGGAGTTGTTTTAGCCGACACGCGCTTGGGAAAAAATGATCTCCAATGAATGAAAGATCTTCATTTTTTTCCTAAGCGCTGATTGGCTAAAATTGATTCTATAACGTGATAAGTCTGTGAAGGAAAATATTTAACACTGAACAACTTCCATTCAAATTGGGAGGGTTTTGACCATCGTGTTTGCATAATCATGAATAAAATTTTAATTATACGGTCTCACGCTCAGTTCGCAGCAGAATACCATCGAACTGTTTATGGCTATTTAACTTCAAAAATGTTAAATGAGTGATCGTATTTTTAAGGGCAACAGTTATTTCAGCCGCTACTGTAAAATAAGCAACAGTATATAATACTCAGGCGTTCAGCAATAAATTTATAATCATTATTGTAATTAAATGAGACATAGTGTAATTACAATTTTTACATAGAGACGAAATAGGTTTCAGCAAGAGTTTTTGTAACTGTTGTATGCTACCATAACAACAGAGGTATATAAGACTTAGTCACCAATGAGCCAAAGGTACTGAAGAGCCCGAATTTGTGTCGTAACGTGTGAGTCACGATACTTAAATTCTTAGAAGCTTAAAAGATTAGTAACAAAATATTTCCGTTAGAGAGGGACGAACGAACACCCTATCAAATTTTTCGGAACGCCTAAGTTTTCCTCCTAAGCCTAAGACGAGTTTATTTTGTATTCTGTTCGATGCCAACCTGATTTTCAGAAGTCTGGGGAATTTTTCAGATTTGTTTCCAATTCGGAAGTGCTCAGAAGCTTGGACAGTTTCTTCGCTATCGTTACAGAATTCCACGAGATCTTCAACTTGTTTTTTTTCCTCCTAGGAAGAAGAAGTTTCTTTTAATCTTGAAACTACTATCATATTAGCGTGCTCTTTCGCTGTCATCATTTTTTCTAGTTGTGACATCATGATCGGAAGCATTCTTTTAAAAACTTCTTCACAGATGTCCACAATCATTGCCTTATCTACTCCTTGCTCGCCGTCCTTAATTTTATATTGTTCGCTCATCCAGGACTTTTTCTTACTCTAGTTCCTTAATTCTTGTTTTAAGAGCCACATTTTCTTCCTCTATTTTTTGTATTGTTCTTTTTTAACCATTGTGCCTGTAGAAAAGTTTTGAATACGCGGCAATCAAAGACTGGTTTCAAAATGACTAACAACCTGCAGTTCAATTATCGTAGTAACTTTGATGAAGTATGATTCAGCGAAAAAATATTTAAGATGGCGGAAAGATTATCAATAAAAGAATTGAATAAAATAAGCGTAATAGCTAATTTAATAAAGAGTTAAACAATAAATTTAGTAAAAATTACCACTTGGCTCTATAATGACGACAAACATCCTTTTTTTCAGATATAATCGAGTTATAAATGATTAGAGAAGAGCAAACACTGCGTCCAACCAACTAAAAGTAAACCTAACGTGGCTGCAACAGTTGTTCGTTGGATTAAAAAATGCCCCCCATTAAGTAACCATTCAAATCACGAGAATCTGACATCACTTTATCAGCCAATCAGATTAGTATTTGTTTAATAATTGACGTCAGATTCTTGTGATTTGAGTGGTTACTTAATGGGGGAATTTTTTTATCCAACGAACAACTGCTGCAGCCACGTTGGGTTTACTTTTAGAGTTCTTCAGACTGCGACACCAAGAGTCAGAATCAGTGTAAATTCAACGTGATTTTGACTCATAACGTTTATACTATTAGTTTATTAAGGAATAAAAAGAATCAGAGTTGCCAGTATTTTACGAAGATTCTGACTCATTGTGTCAAAGTAGCGACGAAATAATTCTGGTTGGATTATAACCCAAAAGTGCATTAATTGAATTGTTCTCGTGAGCGCCCGCCCGTAAGCTGATTTAAAATATGTTTAAATTAAAGTCTGTTCAAAAAGGAAATTAAAGACTAAGAAGTTTTCAGGTGAGCATATCTTGCTAATTGTACATCTTATTTATACAAAAATTTTGTTAGTGTAAAGTTTAACAGTGGCTGTACATTGATATAAATATCGTCTGAATCAACAATACTGTTAGTGAGATATGCTTACCTAAGAATTTTTTTTGGACTCGTAATTATTTTAGAAGATTTAAGATAGCCAGCAAGCAACGCCAGTTTTATATCTAACATCAAATCCGAAAGAAGTTTACCGATCGCTTCTTCGCGTTGCAAAATTATGGCGTCGTCTTCGAGAAAACAGTCTTGAACGTGAAAACCAGTTTTATCCAGTAAAAGTCCGAACTCCTGTTCGGGATTCTGCGCCGTGATCCATAATCCGTTCGGTAACTGCCACTGAACCGCTTCTTTCAGCTTCTAAAAAGTAGCGTTTTATCAAGAAATTCTACGCAGGCCTAACTGTATACTTTGCAATATTTATATCCTATATATAACAATATACCATATTTGTTATGTATTCTTGCCTAGGTTATGTGTTAGGTTATGCCTAGATTGTTATGTATTCATATATGAACAAAGGAGGGAAGGTAGGGTAGGGTATACCCCCCTAGCCTTGAAATTTTGCCACCTCCCCCCAGGAAAAAATCCAGGGTCCCCTCTTCTGCCCAAATTTTCGAATTTTTTACCCCTGACCCCCCTCTGGATTTTGAAATCTGAACCCCTCCTTCCCTCTCGAGAAAATTTTAAGTACTTTTTTTATACTAAAATTTCTTCCACAAACGTTAATTTTTAACACAAATTCATGTTTTTACCCATTTTTATACCAGAATATCGCTTTTTATTCAATAAAATAGAGTATTATCTTATAAAAAACTATTATTAAACCTTAAATGGTTTAAAAGTATTTTGCTTCGGACTTTGGACCCCACCTGACCCCCCTCTAGGTTTCAAAATCTTCCATCCCGAGTCGACCCCTCTGGAAAGCTGACCCCGTAAATTTTGAAATGTTATTTACCGGGGTAAACACCCCCCACCCCTAGCTTCGGTGACCGTGTTCATCTATGTATGTATACTCTACTCATCTTTGTTACAACTTACTTTATTATCACTGCAAACAAAGATTAATGAGCCATTAATAAGCTATTAAGTAGCAACGTTTTTCAAAATTCATTTTTAACACTAAAAAACTTCAAGCTACACACAAATATTCGTTTTTAAAAATCAACATACACATTACCAAAATAGATCCGGTTCATGTTCATGTTTTGTTTTTTTTTAGAAGATTATGATTCGGATAAACGTTTTTTTTTATAATCTATAAGTAATCTTTGTGAACGTTGATTCTTGTTATTCTGCTTGTTCACGTAACGCACAGAATATCAATATCAAACCGAATTGTGGACAAATAGACAAAATAAAGCTAAAAATCGTACATCAAAATATTTGCTCCAGATTTTGCTTTGTCTTACAAATTCCAAAATGTTTTGATGGGCGTAAGATCTTCCCATAAAAACAAGAGTGCTAGTGTTTGTTTAAAAATTGTCTTTGTTTAAAGAAAATTATAATTTAAACATTAACAATGTGCATTTTTTACACAAAAAAATATTATAAAAATATAGATGGTCATTCACACATTTAAAACCAGAAATATATAATATGAAAAATATATAAAACCGAGTTTGAAAATATTTAAAAGTAAAGCATTATTAATATATTTTTGCCAAAAAAGTTTATATAAAAAAAACCTTTAAACACAAAGTGTTTAACGTTTAAAACAAAATTTATGTTACAAATTTAAAAAATATAAATATTTCTTATATAAACAAACTAGCCAGACAAAACACCGCTATAGTCCACTTACAAATATTTCTTATTTTCCTTTTCTCATGGACCTTGTCGCCATAACGCTTATGCGTCTATATGCTTATGCCCAACGCGTCTAAAAACTACCTTTTTTTGTGCCCTGGACTATCTCGGTATATGTGACAATATAAAATAAAAAAACTGATTGCTTTAAACATCGTGTAAATCATATGAAACATGTCAAACAGATCACTAGATCATATAAAATGGAGATTCTATTTTTAACGTAAAAACAATATTACATACATATATGTTTTTACCTATTTAAGTTAAAATCCTTTATGGTGAGCTGTTTTATGATCGAAACGTTTTGAATTAACGTGTTTTAAAAATAAAATTTACGTTAAAATTTAAGTTATTTAACTTAAAATCCTTTATGGTGAGCTGCTTTATGATCGAAATGTTTCAAATTAACGTGTTTTCAAAATTTTTGCTTTACACCATGTCCAAATATTTTTTAAATTTATAAATTTTAAGCAACCCTAAAGGTTTTTGAGAATAACAATTAACAAAACCTAAACTATTAACATGCATGTTAAAATGCAAAAAAAAACTGGTTTCAATAGAATATTTTAAACTTTGGTGCAATTTAAAATCAGATCACAAAACAATAATTAAAAACTTACTGTCATAAAAACGATATATATATATATATATATATATATATATATATATATATATATATATATATATATATATATATATATTTATAACATAATTATAAAAAATAAACAAATTTTACTTTTTTATACTGTCATTCAAAAAATATAGAACGTAAATATAGAGACAAAAATATGTCACTTTGTATATTACTTAAACACATTTATTGCCCTAACTAAAGCGCACCTTAGTTTTTTAATGCGCCCTAGTTATGGCTCTCAATGGCTCTAGCTAGAGTTTGTAAAAATGTAACAGAACAATTTTTTTTAAATCGGTTTTTGTTTGAGGACGGTAATTAAGACTATTACAAGCCATATTTATGGCGCCCTTAATTGATGCTACTTAACTAACTAACTACTAACTAAGAGCTCTTACCAGAGGCGCGCCTGGAATGGTTGACTGGGATGGCCGGAGCGAGAAAAGGGGGCACAAATGTCATCATTAAAAAAAGTAATAAACAGGGGGGTTTGGGGGCAGCGAAGCCCTCTCCCAACCATGGGGTGTCTGGGGTTTTCAAAAAATTTTTGAAAAAAGAGCCAAAAACTTCTATTAGAAACTTTATTTAAAACTTTAAATTTAGTAAGTTAGCAGTCAATCCATAATCTCTATGAATCAATATCTTTTATTCCAAAAGCTGGTACCTCAAAGTTCACATCACATTGCATTTATATAGCTTAAAATATTTTTTTTTTACAAAAACAGTTTGGAGGTGAATGCTCCTTTTAAGTTTAAGACACTTTCAAAATATATTATTAGAAAATTTTTGTTAAATAGGTAGATCTTCAATAAGCAATATAAATTGCTGTAATAATATTAACAACTATAATTGAGTCAAAATTGATTTTTCTCAGCAGATTTGTACTTGGAAAGACTCACAATCGCGCATATGCAACTGCAAATTTGTCACTGTAGTAAAATCTAGCTAAACTTTTTTCCCAAAATTTTTGCCGTTAAGTCTTTTAACATCTCGTCTTAAAACTTTGAGTTTAAAAATCATGTCTTTAAAAATGTCATCTTCAGAAAAAGCGTTTTTTGGGTTCCATTTTTAGAACTTAGCTTTAAAAAAATGATTTTTTAACATTTTCAATAAATTTAGTATCTCGTCTTAAAAATTCATCTTTTAAACATTTTATTTCAACTTTTTATTTATTGTTGTTCTGAGCAAAATTTTTCACGCACAATATTGCAAATTACTGCACGCAATTATTGCATTAAGTAATTTATCGATTAAAACCATAGATCAAAAACCCACATTTTTCAAAGCCAAACCCAAAAATCAAGCAAGAAGCTAAAATATGACTACCATATCCAAGGATTATAGTGGTCCTTGAACAATGGAGTATGGAGTATTACTTGTCTTGACTACAATACAACTTCTTGTTTCAATGAACAACCTTAATGGTTTATTTAAGTCGTTGTGGTAAACATTAAAAAAAATTTTTTGACTTATACAAAAAAATTTTCGAATGTATTTTTTCTTATTGATCTTCAAATTGTTTTATATCATAAATTTTAGACCATCTCATTTTGGGGGGGAGGGCGAAGGGTCCATTTCGGGGGGGGGGGGGGCGTGCCCCCCCCACGTACCCTACCCCTGGCTACGCCCCTGGCACTAACTAGGCGGGATCTTATTAGGGCAGTAAATGTGTTGTTGAAAAACATTTAAAACCAGATATTTTTTCTATCTGTTTAAGTTATGTACTTCTGCTATTAAAATTCACCACACACTGTTTACAACTTTTAAAATACAGAACGAAACTTTTTTTCATTATCACTAAATCAGATATATAACAACACAAAACATTGCATATAGCTGTATGTGAACGCAAACAGTGTGTGCGAAAAAAATTGAAATTTCGAACTTTATTAAACTGCAAAGAAAAATTACGTTGTAGAAAACAACTAATCGGTTGACAAATGTGATAAAAAGACTTACTGAAATTTTGACATTTTGACTTTGGTTCGTTATTGTTAGGGTTTCCGCTCCTGTATAGTTATGGATCAGACCTACCATAATAAATAATTTTTTTGAGTTTAAAATAAAACAACAAAAAATAAAGCACTTTGTATTATAATGTATTTCTATTGAATTTTACTCAGTTTACTAGTTTCATGATTTCTATTGTATCATCTTGGCTCTATTCTTTGAGCTACAAAAAGCCACACAAATTAAAATACCATTTTTAAATAAAATCAAAATGCTGGCCCTATTTTGTAGCATTTTAAATATAAATATTACCTCTGTGTTAGATAAAAAATATGTTGTACATGAAAGTAAGTACATTATCAAAAACAAAAAAAATTGAGTAAAAATTTTTGCGCACTGACAATATTTTTCAAAATTTTTGTAATAAACCTAGAAATAAACAATCATTTAAAACGAGAATTTTATATAATTGTTATCGTGACTCAGGCGTGGTGTGTTTCGCTGTTAAGTTTACAAGGTCGCGCGCGTAGAAGTCGGACGCTCAGTTAAACATTGAGGTGCATCGACCAAAGTCCAATCAGAAATAATTTGCATACAACAGGATTAAATTTGAAATGGAATTCAGTTCAGTACAATCATGGTACCATTGCTGTATGTGCGATGATTTTTTTTTATGGTAAAAACCACTGAACTCAAAATCCAAAGGATGTAATGCAAAATTAAATCTAGTTTTAAGCAAATTAATCCTTATGTGACTTTGGTCAATTGGCTCACTTTCATGCGCGCGTTTCAGCCGCACTTTTGGGGCTCAGGGGCCAAATTTACTAGACGCACTTATAAACAAGTCTTACTAACCTCTTAGTGCCACTAGGATTAGGGCAACATTAAGGGAAGGTGAGAAACTTTATTTACTAGACTTGCCTAATCTTAGTGTCACTTAAAGTCACCCTAATCTGATTCGCAAAAAAAAATAAAAACTTAGGCAATTATTTTTAAAATCGATTTTTCAGATTTAAAGGAATACAAAAAAAACAAAACTTTAATAAATAAAAAGCACAGTAGAAAAACTAACAGGGAAAGTTAAAATTTTTGTTTAAATCATTATATTTTCTAAATAATCAATACAAATGCTTCTGGCCAATACGTATTAAAAATTTTGTATTATGGATTACTGTAGTATGGACAGCAAACAGGAAATCGCTAGCACGCAAAAACGTCGACTTTAATGCCAAAAAAATAAAAAAAATTGACACTTTTAAAAACTTGTACAACCCTGTTTGTTATTTATTAGTTTATAAATAGACGTTTTTGAAATTTTGCATAAATTTTTAGATTTTTAACAATTTGAATAAAATAATATAGCTAAACATTAATGTTTTATTTTCACAATGTTGATATAGCTAAGGTTTAGGAATCACTAATAGGTAAGATTTATAACTAGGAATCAATAATAAGTACTGTAGTATAAATTTATCAACTTAAAACAAATTTAAAATTCTGATTTGTAAGTTTTTTTAAATAAAAAAATATGGTTAAATAATGTTATCCAATTTTAAGGTGATAATCGTTAGATTTAAGCAAAACTAATACTGATCTCGAAATAGAATTCAATAAGTAGTTTTTAATTATATTTTATGATGTTTATTATTACGACTTCAGTGTGCTTTAATTCACTTCAAGTGGTCATAACAGGGTTGGAGGCTTTTTAACTTTAACAAAAATTACACATTTGAGAACTCCCCCCAAATTTTCGGGGTATTTATTATTTTTATCTCCGGATATTTATGTTGTTGTTTAAAGTCCTGCTGTACCCATCCTCAAAGTTTTGGGCCGGTGGTTGAAAAATTCAAAAAAATTTTTTTTAATATGATCACAAAAAAATGTCAAAAGCTTTGAGAATGTCCCTCTTGCCTTAAAATTCGAAAAAGCTCAGCTTTTAAGTGGGAACGCAAAGGGTTGGTAACTTCCAAAATTCTAAAACTGCCGACAACCCCCTGAAATTTGGGGGTACTCCCGTAGGTCGGCAGAAAGGTTGGTTAGGGTTTTTTTACCCCCTCACCCATCAAAAAACTCCCGAAACTGCGGACACCACCTTCCCCTTTTACCGCTCGAACTTTGGGGGTACCCTCGACACCCCTTCGAAAATTTGTTGGGTCCCAGTGCTACTAAACTTGGCAATTTGGGGGATATTCCAAAATTTTTTTGGATACTCTATCAAATTCGGAAAGGGGGTATATCCTCCAAAATCCGGAAGGCTTCCCATGGTGGGACGATCAGTCATTATTATGTAAAGGAAGCTGTGGTTAAGAGTTTTAACAATAAAAGAATCTCAAAATTCTAAAAATCTGTGAATTAGATTTTTGCTTCTGAATGATGCAACTCTTATAAATTATTAATTATCATTTTTAGTTTGAACTGAAACAGCTAATTTTGGCTGAAAAATTGTCGGCGTGAATATAACCTATAAAATCTACGTTTGATATGGGTCACCAATATTGGTCCAGCGGCCCCTTCAACTATAAAATAAAAAGCTCGAAATTGTTTTCAAGCATATAGAAAGTACATAATATGTCGTTACTCTGACACAATGAGCCAGATGCGTCGTAAAATACTCGTAACTGTGACTCTTTTTATATCTTAATACACAACTAAATAAAATGAAAATAAATAAAATGAGTCAGAGTCACGTTGATTTTATAGTCATTGTGACTCTTTGTGTCAGAGTAACGACGATATAAAACTTTCGAAAAAAGTTCGGCTAGTATTTTTTAAAAATTTCCAAAAAAATAGAACAACTATTGGGTTTAGTCCAAATAAATAAAATCTCGGTATGGAAAATGCGTGCGTAACAATTTACCCCCGATATTTGTTAAACTTTTTGTTCCGAACAAAAATGCGCATTTTATGTAAATCACTGTTTGCGCAACAGGCTGCGCACTTTTCACTTTGTATTATGCATTGTTTCAAGACAAACAATAGTTTGATCGAAATCCCACATTTATTTACTGAAATTGATTTTTTAGTAAATTATTTTTAATGTTTTTTTCCAAAATATACAACAATTTTTTTGCAAAACGGTTATTTTGTTGTTTAATATTTAAGTTAGGGACGCTTTTGGGGAGGTACCCACCTTCCTAGCGTTTTCCCACTTATCTGCTAGTGTCACTTACCATTAGGGATTCTAGTAAATACAACACTTCACTAAACTGCTTAGGGACACTTGCCAGCTAGTAGCCCTAAGCTGTTAGGGCGTCTAGTAAATTCGGCCCCGGAAATCTCGAAAGAATATATTAAGTTTTTTTCAAAAAAATAATTTTAAAAAAAGACTATTAAAAAATTTTTAAAACCGATAATAAAACTCTTAGCCATTGAGTTGTGAGTATTAATAGTTAAAAGTTTTAAGTTGATACTATTTAAGAGTCTGTTTTTTCTTTACATTTTAAACCAAGCATTTACTTTTTTCTAACGTGAATCTTAAACTTTAATACCAAATTTCAAACTTGGCTTAAAACTTAAACCACTTTCATAAACCTAAGACCTTAAAGTATCGCCGGACAGTTTTCTTAACTATGAAAAATCCCAATTTTTGGCACACAAGATCTCATGAACTACAGCACTGATTATATAACAATTTAATATAGGTGTTAAAAAAGCAAAAATATTACGCTTATAAACTGCAAATTGGTAACATTAATAAAGTAGTTGAAATAATTGACATTAAAAATTGACATTAACATGAAATTGGAACGGAATTTTTTAAACCTTTTAAAAAATTAACTACACAGCATTTATTAATAAAAATACTTCCTATACACAGAAAATGTTACCGTTTTTTTGAACGTGAAAATTAACCAAAAATTTACTGTATTTATGGTGTAATATGCAAATTTGTGTAAGAAAGGAAAGTTCATTTCTTCAAAATTGCGGCAAAACGCCAATTTCTTAAAATTGGATGAAATATAAAGCTCCAAATAGTTTGTTTCTATTGGAATTTATGATTTTTAGAAGGCCATAATAGCTCTTGCTGTAATAATCTGTTGTAGAAAAAAAGAATAGAATAACAAGTAAAATAGAATAACAAGTATACAAGAAAATTATTATCATTAGAATTTCAGCTTTTGATGGCACTAAATTTTTTTCAGACAAAAATGAATATCTAAGCTCACATCTAACTGTTATTAAAAATCATTCATAACTGTGGTTTTCTATCTTAAGAAGGCTTTGTGTTTGTATATCTCGTATAGAAGATTAGAACAGGTGTTAAAGAGGTGTCGTTGTGGCGTTCTAGATTGGGCTCTTCCCTTTCCTACTGTCAATTTTTTTGAAGTCAAGAGATCGACACCCATTGTCATTATTATTTTAAATATTTTGTTTCATTTTGTTTAACATTAATTAATATTTCAGATTAATTAAAATTTTTTAATAATCAAATGGACTCAAAATAAAATATAAAAATTTTATGTGGGTGGCAGATATTTTTAAATAGTGATTATAAAATGTTTTTACTCTACTCGCAAACAGTTAATTGGGATAAAGTTAATTTGATATAGTACAATTAAAGCAATGTGGCAAGGTTTTAAATTTGTGTTAATTAAAGTTATAATGACTTACATACCTTTTAAAAATATTTTGACAGAAAATCCAAAACTAAAATTTCCTTTGTATGCTAAAAATATGCAAGGTTCAAAAAGACGCCTATGGCGTAAACATAAAAAATAACCGCTTTCAATACTAAAGGTTTGGTGATAATTGTAAAGAAACTGTTAAGGAGAATTATTTTATATGTAAAGAATAGTTTATTTAAATTTACGAAATTTAAATAATTTATTGCAATTTGCAATAGTAAAATCAAAACAAAAACACATTTTCCGCCTTTGAAAAATATAATGTAAAAATATATTGAAAAACTTCAATTTAAGTAAAATAAGATTAAAAGTAATTTGTGATTTTTTTAATTTAAGTAAAGTAAAGGTAACGGTCAAAGTTTTATTTAAGTGAATTAAAACTAAAAGTAAGACCTAATGTTTTAAGTAAAAGTAATATTAAAAGCGTATAATAAAAGTAATTACAAAATGGAGTAATACACCGTTTTTTGGAGCTCCAGAGTTCTGCTCCAAAATGATTTGCAAATTTTATGTATAAATTTTCATTTTAAATTGGTCTAAATAAATGGTGTTTAGCGAGTTAGCGTCTTGAAAAATATTTTTTGCCACTCATTTCAAAACAAGCTCGTAGGGAATCTACTAGATGAAATTTATTATACTTTACGATATGAATTTTACTGGAATGAATTCAAGTATTTGCAGAGAAAAATTCGAGTAAGAGTAGCAGTAAAAAAAAATTGAAATTTAAAAATTTGAATTAAAAAAAAATTAAAAGTTAATATAATAGAAATTTAAAAGTCGAGTAAAAGTCAAATTAATCCAAAATCCGATACTTTTATTAGTTTAAGTAAAATCAAAAATTATTTTTTACAACACTAATCTAAGACTGTAATAAGTTATTTTTCGTAGGGTTCTGTTTTAACAAAAAACCTTTAATCTTCAGATCATTGCGAAATAATACAAAAGAAAGCTTTAAAGTCATATTTGTTAATTTTCAGAAGTTTTCGCTTAAAATCATCAAAAATATTTTCGCACGCTCACAAGATCTTCGTTAGGCCCCAGTTGGAATATGCAATTGTAGTTTAGAGCCAATATTTGCAGCGTAATATTACTGTGTTATAACGAGTTCATAAAAGCTTCACAAGAAGATTATTTAAGCGGTTCCAAATGCCAAGTTTAGATTATAGTGAAAGATTAAAAGATTAAAGATTTTAAAATTACCCAGACTTGTAGATTGACGTATGATCTTTGCTCTTTGTGAGTCTAATTAAATTATAAATGGAAAACTAACCTAAAAATTACACTTTTTTTACCATTAATTCTAATTCAACTAGATGTTTTTTTACGCAAAATTAAAATAAAAAAAAACAGATTAAAGATAAATTCTATCAGGATGAAAATAGATGAGTGGTAAAGTAACCACTCGTTGTTTGAGAAAATATCACGTGCAGAGAAACACATGACGCAACTAAATAATAATTGGTTACATAACCGCTGAAAACTTTATTTAAAATTTTTCTCGCTCGTGGGTTTATTGTCTATTTCTTTCTGGCGGCGAGTGGTTGCGGCCTCATTTTCAGCCTGGAAGACTTTCGCTTTAGTTTTTAAAAATTTTTCTTTACTAACAGAGTTATATCAAATTGAAATAATTTATCCAAGACTATCAAATCTCTGTGTTTGTGATTTCTGTTTGTTTTTTTAGAAAAGTCTTTGCAATGACTCAAACTAGTGCTTGGAAAATAAGCCTTGAGTCATTTTCTAATATATTATGTCTTTGCAACAACTTATTTGTAGCCGTTTTGCCACAAATTATTTGCAACAACTTATTTAGCTTGCATAATGGCCAAAGTCTTTTCTTGGGCAAAAAGTCTGTCGGTCTTCAGCTTCTATTAACTTTAAAAGACTGGATTTGTGCATTAGATAAGAAAAAACCTGTCGACGTTATGTACGTCGATTTCGCGAAGGCTTTCGACACCGTCAGCCACGAGAAACTCTTGCTCAAAATTAAAGCATACGGCATTGGTTATGAGCTTTTTTACTGGATAAAAGACTTTCTTTCTAACCGAAGACAATGTGTCATAATTGAAAACGCAAAATCTGATTTTAAACATGTTACAAGAGGAGTTCCTCAGGGCAGTGTTCTTGGGTCTTTGCTTTTTCTTTTGTACATTAATGATCTTCCTGATTGTCTTAAAAACAACACTCAAGTAAAAACTTTTTGCCGACGATGCCAAACTGTATAAAATAATTGATAATATGGGATCATTGACAGAGTTTCAATCCGACTTAGACAATTTTTCCAAATGGGCTAACACGTGGCAATTAAAAATTGCTTAAAAAAAATGCAATGCTTTACGTTTGGGTAAAAATAGTATAAGTAAAACATATTATCTTAACCAAACCGCTATAGAAAATGTAGACTCTGTAAAGGACCTTGGTATAATTATTACAAAAGACTTAAAATCATCTTTACATTGTTCCCAAATCTCAAATAAAGCTTCTCGTATAGTTTCTTTGCTATTTCGTGCTTTTACCTCTAAAGATAAGAATCTCTTACTTAAAGCCTACCGTACTTATGTTTTACCTATCTTAGATTTTGAGTCGGTAGTTTGGTCACCATATTTAATAAAAGATAAACAAAAAATCAAAAATATCCAGAAAAATTTTTCAAGGCGACTTTTTGCTCGTTGTGGCATGCAAAAAACCAGCTATAAAACCCGTCTAATCGAACTTAAGCTTGACAGTTTGGAGTCTAGACGACTAAAAGCAGATCTCTACATGTGCTACAAAATAATTTACGGAAATGTCGACACTGATGCACAAAATTTTTTTAGAATCCAAACAAATAAAATAACAAGAAGCAATGGTTACAAACTGGAGCTTAATAAAGTTTGATTAGATGTGGCGAAATATTTCTTTAGTAATCGAGTAATAAACTTGTGGAACAAACTTCCAAACCACGTAGTTAGCTCTTCTTCTTTAAATATCTCTAAATTTAGATTAAATAAACATTTCGAAGTTATTTGATGTAATTTTGTTCCCTATTTATAGTTTGTTTTTTTTCCACAATAATTATTTTTCTACATACGTAATTTTTTTTTGTGTTGTATGTTGTATTAGTTTGACATTTAGCGGCTCACATTAGCTGTAATTATATTATTACCTGTGCAGCTGTTGTTTATTAGATTGATGTACTGCATTGTATTTACACTGTATGTATTTCTTTCTTTTAAATAAATAAATAATAAAATAAAAGATTAATTGATTGTGTTGTTTAACTTTGTTCATTATATTTGATGTTATACTTAATGCTAATATTTTTTGTTCAAATAAAATCAGTTAGATTTAATTTTATTTTAACAAAAAATGCTAAACCATATTTGTTTCCTACTTTTTGTTAACATTCATAATTTTTGTCGTTGGAATATTTTAAAATAGTATAATGCTCTATTAATACAATAAATATAAAAGTAAGTCTTTTTTTAAGTAAAAAGTAATTTCTGTTCTGTATTGAAACTGGTTTCTTTTTGAACATTTTGAAGTGAAAACTATTTGGAGTAACCTTAAATCTTAAACCTAGAGTATAAATCATGCTTTAGCAACAATTAAAAATCGCTTTGAAATTAAAATTAACTCACCGAAGCGATACAATTACACTTTTTTTAATTTATAATAAAATTTAAATTTTAGCATATGTAGCATGGCTGCAAAAATTCTAATTTAAAAATTTTAATTCTTTCTAAATTTTAATTTGTGCTCTTTTTAATTTTTAATAAACTCTGCATTCTTTTGCTATCTTAGTCGTGGAAGAGAAATTGCCGATTACTGTAATTTATTCTGCGGAGTTGGTTTTAGGTTAGTTTTATGTAACCTTTTAAAACATCTTAAAACATTTCGTATCAGTTAAATGGAATTTTATGTGGGCGAAAAAATAGAGCAATTGCAAACGATTCTATACAAAAAATTGTTTATATAAAATTATCTGATTATTTTTTGTCACAAAGCTATGTGGCATTTCGGAAAAAGTCAGATAAAATCTGCGGTAACATTTTATGTTTTGGCTTGGCTTTGCACCCACTGAATATTGTTCGGACGTTATATAAACCGTCTTGGATTAAAATATTCACAGATGGTATTCTGTAGCTAACAGAACTTCCTCCGGCCGTTGGTTTTAATTTTATTTTCCGCGCGTTGATTGAATTATTTTTGAGAAAATTTGAGGTTGAGTAATAAAGAATTGGAATTAAGAAATTTAAGATATTGAAGAAATTGAGATATTAAGATTTTAAAAGATTTTATTATATTAGTAAGTTTTGTTTTGGGAATTTAAGAATTTAAAGAAAAAGAATAATTTTTTAAGTATTTTTGTTGTCGCGACAGGTTTTAGTAAAAATTAGAAAGGAAGCTATAGCGTTTTATTGTATTATCTGTACCTTTTATATTTTGAAAGAGTTAACTTGCGATTCATTATTTTGAATCGCAAATATTCAAAAGAGTTTGTTACGGTTTACTAATTAAATCGTAAAGGTTTTATTGTATTCTCCGTACTTTTATATTTAAAAAGAGTGGCTTACGATTTATTGATTTAAATCGTAAATATTTAATTTAAAGAGTATTACGGTTTATTGGTTTAAACCGTACGTTTATATTTTATTGTATTCTCTGTACCTTAATAATAAAGTGTTAAATTACGGTTTAACATATTAATCGAAAGAGATATTTAATAAAATTAAAATTATAGTTTTTCCTGTTTTAATACAGTTATTTATTATCGATTTCATAAAAATTTGTGTGAACTCGTTTTGATTGGTCGCTTAATCTTATTCCACTGCGTACTCTAGCTTTACCAATCAAATCGGGTCTTCACACATACAAACATTTTTAGTGCAGTAGCGGGCGGCTCTGGATATTTCCATATGATCGCCTAAAACTTTATATCAACACCGTTGTTGCTGTTGGGTTTTAGTCTAAGGCTGCACACTTCCTGGGGAATTTTAGGGAGAAAATATAAGTTTTAGAATAATGTAAACTAAAATAGTGTTATAAAAACAAACTAACATAAAACACTAAGGTAAACAAAATAAAATGCGAAAATTATGTATCTCGTTTATAATTGACGAATTTTAACTAAATTTTTTGAAGAAATTTGGGATTTTGAAAAAAAAGTAAATTTATGTAGCCAAGAGTCCTATGCTAAAGGTTAATCTGGCTTCAAGTTAATCTAAGATTAGCGATTGTCAACACACACAGTAAACATATCAGCAGTATCCATCAGATAATCTTGTTTAAATAATTCAATGTGAGATTATATTTAATCTCAGATTAAATCGTCACTAATTTAAGATTAAATTGTTAATTTATGCGAATTTTGAAACCACCTCCAGAGGTGGTTTAAAAATGGTTTCGATTATATCAGATTATTGACATATTATCTGAAATTAAGTCTCAATCTCAATCTATTGATTAATCGTGATTATCCAATCAATATTAGTTTTTTTACCGTGTGTTGACAATTGCTAATCTCAAATAACTTCAAGTTGAATTAGACCTTTAGAATATGACCCAAAATTTAAAATTTTTATTTAAACTAATTTTTTACAAAAAGCAGATATGAACTTATAAAACAAAAAAGGGGTCATTAAAAGTTAAGGATATAGTGTTTAAAAATTTCTTTTGTTTTATATTTTGAGAATCGGTTGCGCACCGTATTGGACGTTCAGTAGGGCGAGTAATACGTTCAATTAGTTTTACGTGGTTTTCTATGAAAAAATTATAGGCAAATAAAATCTATCTGACCGCGATATTTGCAGTATTGAATCGACATTCAAATTTTTTTACTAAAGCGGATTAATAACAAAGATTAAAAACTGCATTTTAATAATTATTTATCAAATTATTTAATTTGGAACCTAAATGCAAATTTTTTAGGGGCTAAAGTTGGTTAATTTTTGTATATTTTGTAAAAAGTGGAATTAAAAAAAAATTCTGCGTTCTTATTTGTTTAAAAAAAACGTCATTACCGCACAATTTTAATTGACCCCCTCATGTCTGTATTCTAATTTTCAGCGTCAGCCAAATATAATTCAACCATGGTATAGGATTCAAAAAATCAGTTTTTAATTGTCAATA
>JASAMX010012320.1:0-30227 GCA_030248175.1 Microlaimidae sp. YZB2_3
TGATTTTCGCGGTCAGCCAGATATAATTCAACTATAGCACAAAATTTTTTTTAATTAAAAAAACGCTCTCAAATTGCCTCAAAATGGAACACTTTGTTTTTTCCTTCGGATACTTTTGACAAAGTATGTAGAGGGCTTAACCGAAATTAGCTGAATTACACAAAAAATTATATGTCGAGTACATTCAAATAAATTCAGGATAAAACCATATAATTGACACTAAACTTTTGTTTTTTTTGGGATTTAACAGGAGCTATATTTCCAAATGGTTTTAAGTGTAGTTTCTGCGGGAGAGTTTCAGGGATCATAAAAAACAAAACCAACATGAAGCAAATTTATATACAATCAATAAACCTCACGTAAAAAACAATTTGCATACGGATTGTTTGGAGATTGCGTTCTGTTGAAACAGCATGATTTTTTTGTTGGAAAACGGCGCAAAAAGTACTAAGCGTACTATTCCTAAAGTGAACATTATACGGAACGACCAATCAGCTGCGTGCTAACCACACTTATACAAATTCAAACCACGCTTATGCAAATTATTTTTTCGGTGAGATTAATTTATTAATAAACAACAATTAGTGAAAACAGAACGATTTGAAGAGTATTATTAACGAAGCGTCACCTGGAGCTAGTTGTTTTCTTTCCGTCTGCAAATGTTTCAAATAACGAATGGCCATTTCAATTATTTCCGTCTTTTCTATTCTTCCACGGCCCTAAATTTTTTTAATTTATGCAGGATATAAAATATGTTTAAAAAATATTAGAAAAATTTATTTAATTTTTATCAATAACTGTAGTGCATTATAAAAATCCGGTCATAACTACAGTATTGAACGTCATTGTATTAGAAATATCAGATTTGCTTTGAGACACATATCAGTAATATCAATTAGATGGTTTGGCTGAAATAAACATACAAGAACCTTTACCAAAATTTACCAAACTCAAATATACACACCACGTGAGACGTTTAGTTTTTCTAAAGACTTGCATAAAATATTAAAAACGACATTCATTCAGTTTTTTGTTGTAATCAAACTTAAAGTAAATCTCGCCAGCTTTTTTAGTAAGGAATAAACTTATAAACAACGCATTTTAGGCTATTTTATGAATCATGGTCATGGATAATGTTTAAGTAAAAACAAAAGAATTAATCAAAATTCACTAACTAAGCGTCGTCTTAACCATATATAAAAGCGTCATCGTCCTTATACAAAATAAAATCAATAATAAATACGGGTTTTTCTTAATCAAGTTCCCGGGTTTATTAAGATTTCAAGTTTAGCCCTTTTTAATTTCGGGATCGTTATTAGAACCTTTGATTTAAAAAAAACATGTTTTTAGGTTTATAATCGATTTTTACGATCAATAAAAATCAATAAAATTTATAGTTATAGTACCTTTTTTAAATAAGCTTGAGGTATAAGTTTACTAAGATTGGTCAGACAATTGTTCATCCGATCTCTTCTTCTTTTTTCAATTATTCTATGAGACATCGGATCCTAGAATTTACCAATAAATAGAAAAATCCAAAAAAATGTCATAAATAGAATAGAACACCTATTTTGCTAAATACTCAGTGACGATTAAACCATTGATATTATGACTATTGCTTTCAAAACACTAAATGCTTGATTTAAAATTTTAATGAATAAAACCAATTTAAATACAAAACAAAAAATCAGACAAAAACACCAAAATATCGCAAAAAAACATGACATTTATTATTTAAATGCACTTTTTCTTGAATTTCTAATGCAGAAAGCGATACCATTACGTAATAAAGTATGTCTCAAGGCCGAATAATAATAATAACAATAACAAGGAGGGGATGTTTGAGGTTATATGCGTTTAATGTCACTCCCCCTTTACGTATATAAACTTTCACCCAAATTTTCAAAAAGGGTTAACCTTGGCGCGATTTTGTTTTGTGTTACGCCCTTTATGTCTGTGTCAACAGGCAGATCAAGGATCGCCGACACGTCCGCGATATTTTAACTGTTACCACCACAAAAACTGTTTGAAACAATTTTATTAAAACTGGAAATATGGAAAACTGGAAACTAGATGAAGGTTACTAGTAAAAATTATTGATAGAATGTAATTTATTAAACAATGCTCAGGTGTCGCCTATTAAAATAGCTTAAATTCCAAAAGAAATATAGTTGGCAATTATGTCAGTTCTAAACCAATAAAACATGGATTAGCGAAAAAAAATGAGTATATTTAATAACAAAAGATCGATTTGGATATAAAACGTGCATTATTATGTAACTTTGTAACTGTACGAGTGTCAACCAAACAAATATAACTTTAAAATAAATAGATCTTTTGTGGACAAAATATGATTTTCAAACCAAGTCCAAAATGTAATTTTTTCCAAAAATTGTGTAATTTATGCAAAACTTCGTTAAATCAGTTAAAATTGAAAACCTTCTATATATATTTAAGATATATGTTTCTTTGGATTCGTTGTTCGTTTGTTTGTTTGTAGGCATTACAGGCTCAACAATAAATACTATCACCAAAATTTGTTAATAAAATTGTAGTCACATTTCATACATGACAACAGCAAAAATTTTTTATGAGGCACTGTGTAGGATTATGGTCGATGGAGCCGAGGGAACTTGGAGCCCAAAATAAAAATCGCTTAAACCTATACCTAAGCCTAAGCAAAACCTAAAAAGATAAAAATTTTTTCCGGCGGCTCCAAGTTCCCTACTTACGGCTCTAAAGACCCCGTAGCCTGTGTAGTGCACAATTAAAGACTAGAATTTATTATACTAGAATTAAAGACCCCGGGCCGGTTCCAGAGATCGACCTAAGTTAGGTGCGCACCTAACTTTTGTTCCACAAATCGCATTTAGGTGCGCACCTAGCTGGGTGGGCACCTAAGCCGTTTAGGTGCCCACCTAACTCATTTAGGTGCCAACCTAAATGCGTGCGCATTTGCTGATTTTTAATTCGTACGTACGGTTGAAAATATTTTTCTTTTTTGAAGATCGTACAAATAGTTTTTTACTAAAAATCGTAAAAATGTGGGGAACCCCCTCCCCCTCAAAAAAAATTAATATGCTTATAATTGAGGGGAAGTGCTTGGGTGATATTGTCTTTTTTACGATGTATGTCATGTCCATAATATTTTGAAAGGATATTTTTTATTATGCTAAATCGACGCCAATGGCGCCTAGAATTTCACATTGGCACCTTGGATTTTTGGCTAGAAAGGTATTTTTGGCAGCTTTTTATCAACCAGAAAAAAAAACTTTTTACAAAGTTTTAAAAAAACAATTTTTAAATTTTTTTTCGCACTTCGCTTTGCTCAGCGCGTGTTTTTTTCGAACTTGTTTATGATTTTAAACAACATATTATTAGTAGTAATGTTCCCCGGAGCGGAGCTCCACTTTTAGGAGCTCCGGAATAATCCCTGGAACTCCGTCCTATTTTTGTTCTAATTTTATGAATAATTAAAGATTAAAGCCATAAATTATTTTGTCAATATTTTTTTGTAATTTAAATTTTTTTCAAAAATTATTTAAAACCATAAAAATACTCTTTAAAATATACATAAAGTGATTTTACGTGTATTGCAAACCCCATAAAGCTTAAAATCGCTTATTTAAGGGGCGGAGCTTCGGAGCTTTCTCCGCTTGGGAACTCGTGCACTATAAAACGCGTGGGAACTCGTGCACTATAAAAAAATCAATAAAAATATTATAATTTAACATAACCGCAATCATTACATAAAAAAACTGAAAATTATTGCGTGTTTAACACAAAAAACTAATATTTTGAAAAAAAATCAACGCTATTTTGGAATAATAATGCGTAAAAACAGTGCGAAATAGGACTTAGGTGCACATCTAACTACCTTGGGATACCCCCGGGGCTGACATAAATATGCTCACCAAAATCCAAGAGTTAGGTGACCATTTGGGTGCCCACCTAACTTTAGGTTGCTCAGTGGAATACTCCCAAGTTAGGTGTGCACCTAAATTTGAGTTTAGGTGCGCACCTAAAAGTAAAAAATGAAAAATAATGATAAATATTTTCAGTTGCAATACATGCGAATAAATTAAATTATATTCTTGTGATTGCATTTAATAGAAATATTTATTTTTATACCCTGTTCGGCCTGCCGAATATTTTTTTGGAATCGCTGTTGTCTGAAGAGGAAGGACTATCGTCTACTTCTTCGTTGACCACGCCCTCATCCGGAGCTGATTGGCTGATTCTTAGCTGTTCCGTTGACTCAGACCAATTGTTGCTCACCGGAGCTGACGCCGACCTATAATTTAACGAAAAATAGCACATTTTTATCGGAATTTTTAGACTAAAACTATAAGATTGAGAAGTTCTTTTAGTATTCTTGCTTATACTTTTTATTATAAGACATTTTTGAAAATTAAGAAAATTAAAGACATTGACATTTAAAAACATATAATTAATTTGTCCACATTAGAATATTAAATGTTTAGCCCACCACCATCAAAAAATTCACTTATAGACAAGCGCAATTAATATCTGTGACCAAATTTTGCCATGAAATAGTTTCTACATATTTTTTAACTGGTTATTTGGATTTAAAACAAAAACGATAATCCTAAAATAAAATTTAAACTTTTTGTATTTCTTTTAGTTAACGAATAATTTTTAACTTTCGAAAACCTATAAATTTTTTCCTAAAATAATTTTTTTTTAATATTGAATTACAATATATTCAGCAACTTGTTTTAAAAGAGTATCTAAAAAATTAATTTACGAATTATCTTTATTTTAATAAAAATAAAAAAATCATTTTTACAAAAAATACGCACTCTAGATGATATAAAAAATATAAAAATTTTAAGAGAAGCTGCTTTTTTGTTTATAAAATTTGCTTTGCTAAAATCTAACAAAAATTATTTTGTCATTTTGTCAGAAAATTTACTGATGCAACTCTTTGTTGAAAGTTGTTCGAGTTTTTATAAGCTGATCCATTTTTTATAAACCTTTGTCGTTTAAGCACCTGTAAAATATTTTAGTATATTGCCGAATAAACTATAAATCGTCGTTACTATGACACAATAAATCAGAAGCATGAACGAATAATCATGAAATACTCATAACTGTGACTCTTTTTATTCTTAACCACCCAAATAATCTAAACAAAGTGAGTCAGAGTCATGTTGATTTTTATAATGATTGTGACTCTTTTTGTCAGAGTAACGACAAAATCATCGTTACTACGACAAATTGAGCCATAGTATGGATAAAATATATGCAACTGTGACTCATTTTGAATTTCAAATAGTACCCTATTAACTACTGAATGAGTCACAGTCACATTAGTTTTAAAATGACTGTGGCTCATTTTGCCGAATAAACTACAAAAATATAGTTTGATACGGATTACCGCCAAAACCGCCAAAGTTTATTGCAGCTTTATTACGACGAATTAAACCAAAAATATTTTAAAATAAAACCAGTTTCTACGTATTTCTGACATACAAGCGAAAAATCACTCATTGAAAGGGCAATATTTAACTCAATTTTTTTTAAACCTTATCAAAAAGATTTTTTATTGTATTTTTTATTATATAAAAGTTACAGATTTATATCCAAATATGTTTTTCTTGTTTGTATACATTTTGATTCCTTTAAAATTAACTATTTCTAAGACAAACTGGTGAAGATATTTTTTGCACAAGATTTATTATTTCTAAGAAAAAAAGCATAAGGTAATTGCAACAATAATTTAAAAAATGTTATAAAAGTTTAATGCTGTCAAAAGTTTGAGATTTTTGATTTTATGGAAAAAATCGTTTCTGCAATCAGTTAAAGAGATACGGTTATGTGTGTTACAGATATAAAACCAAAATATGTATTGATCAAAACAAACTTTAAATTAAGGATAATTTTTTTTTTGAACAAATATCTCAACAATAGATATTTTATTACAATTTTTTTAGTTAAACTGCTCAAATTTATATATATATATATATATATATATATATATATATATATATATATATATATATATATATATATATATATATATATATATATATATATATATATATATATAAGAATATTGTCTTTAGTGATAAAAATAACAATTAATAAAATGTAACCCAGCACTATAATGGTAATTTTACCGTAAATATCGGTTTACCGTTAGTATTTTTGTGCTTGGTGCATTTGAAATCTATCTGCCAAACAGAAAACACGCATATATCCAGAATTCCTTTTTCAGTTAATGAAATGAACAAATTATCTTTGATATTTAATCAATTTAGCATCGAAAAAGCAACAAAGCAACAAAAATTTAAAAAAAAAACTGCAAATCATCGACTAGTTACGGCTAAAATTGACTTTTTTTAATAAGTCCTTATGTTTTTATTGTGACCGCACACTTTTAATTGGTACTTACTCATGCCTTAAAGTTTTTACAAGAAGAACTAAACGTAATACTTAGTTTGCTTAAAGGTGTCGGTGCGGAGTCAAACTTTTTGTCTTCGATTTTGATAGTTTTTTTTGTGAAAACTTCACCCCTGTCTTCAATAGCACACAAAAATTTTTTCAACAAAATATCTCCAGTGGTTCAGAGTTATGACACCCCCAAAATGAAGTTTTTCGACAATTCGGTACGTGACAGATTGCTCGATGTGTATAACGATTTACGTTACACATTATACACTCAAAGAAAACGGCTACTTTCTACTTTAATTTGATACCTTAATCGTTAAGATTAGTGCAATATTTGTTAAAATATTGCGTTTCCCGTACATAAAAACCCGCAACTTTTTCGTTAAAAACACCAAACGACGGCAGTGATTTTGTGAAGTTTGCCCACCCTTTTTTTCCTTCACCTCGTGTTTTTAGCGGAAAAATTGAGGTTTTTTTAGGAAAAACGCAATATCTCGACACATACTGCACCAATCTTAAAGATCAAGGTATCAAACTAAAGTAGAAAGTAGCCGCTTTGTTTAAGTACATAATTTTTAACCTAAATCTTTTTACTCATTGAGCAATTTTCCACGTACAGAATTGCCAAAAAAATGCCATTTTTGGGTGTCATAACTCCTGAATCACTTGAAAAAAAATTTTGTGGGCTATTGCGGGTAAGGGCAAGGCAGTGGTAAGGTTTTCATGAAAAATTATCAAAATCGAAGAAAAAAAGTTTGACTCCGCACGACACCTTTAATCAAAAAAGTTGCAGATTATACTACTGTAATTACACGTTGTTTATACCGGACCAAACAAAAAGAGCAGAATTTAATTAATTTAAAAGAAGTTTTTCGATACAAAACCTACTGCTTTAAAACAATAAACTAGGTTCATGAGTTAAACTACCCCTATGAGTATGTCCCCGAGGGGTTCCAAGGAAATGGGTTTGATAATACCGGTGACAAGTGACAACGCGTTCGTGGAGCATTTGTTCCGTACTGCTGTCACTTGTCACTCGGGTGCGAACTAGGTTAACCTAGTCATAAGCTAGGTTAAACAGTCATAAACTCACTTATTCATTGAGTATGTCCTCGAGGGGTTCCAAGGAAATCGGTTGGATTATCCCTGTGACAAGTGACAACGCGTTTATGGAGCGTGTGCACCGTGACATAGTCACTTGTCACTCAGGTGCCAACTAAGTTTAGTATACGAACTTACACTCTTAGCATGTCCCTGAGGGATTCCAAAGAAACGGGTCGTATGATCCTGATGACAAGTGACAACACGTCAGTGCAGCGTTTGCACTGTAATATTCTCACTTGTCACTCAGGTGCAAACCAGGTTTAACAGTCAAACTAACTCACTCTCTGAGTATATCCCCGAGAGGCTTCAATGTAATGGGACGGATGGTCCTAGTGACAAGTGACAACGCGTTTATCGATTGTTTGCCCCGTGTTATTGTCCCTTTTCACTTGTCACTTTGGTGCAAACTCGATTAAAAACAATCATAAACTGAGTATTCCAAATAATTCTGTCGGGTGATCCCGGTAACAAGTGAGAAGGCGTTCGGAGCGCGTTAGGGCTGGTTCATACTTATGACAAAACGTCCTTTAGAAAAAGTCCAAAGGACAATTTTAGAAAAGCCAAAACGTCCTTTGGATAGGACAAAATCCAAAAGGAAAAGTCCAAAGGACAAAAGTATGAATACGTTGTCCTTTGGACTTTTCCCTTTGGACTTTTCCCTTTGGACTTTTCCCTTTGGACTTTTCCTTTTGGATTTTGTCCTTTGGACAAAGTCCAAAGGAAAAAAGTCCTTTGGACTTTGTCCAAAGGACAAAATCCAAAGGACAAAACGTCCTTTGGACAAAGTCCAAAGGACGTTTTGTTATAAGTATGAACCGACCTTTAAACGATCCATTTTACTCTCTGAGTAGGCATGGTAACTTGTCACTTGTCACTCGGGCAATCATAACAATCATAAAGCTAAAAATAATCATAAAATCACTTACTCTCTTAGTATATCGCCGATGGGTTCCAAGGAAATGGGTCGGATGACCCTGGTAGCGGCATCCGGATCGCTACTTTCTGCATTAGCCCTTCGTACCACCGAATCCAAAACGGAAATCATGGTGGTCATCGCCGTGTTGACCGCTCCTTAGAAGCGAAAAATAAAACAATGAACCGCGTTGAATCGGCCAGCTTGGAGATCGAGGAAATGCGGGCGCAAAAACCCGCGAGTTCGGAGATCTTTAGGGAGACTTTGTTCGTTAGAAACTGTTGTATACTGGGAGAAGGCGAACCTCGGCCTTCGCTTTTTAAAGCTTTTCTAATTCTACAGTGGCAAATACAGATTTACGGCGGTTGGGCAGTTTTTGGCTGCGGTTTTGACAAAAAATAACTATCAACAAATCTTTGGTGAATATATGTAGAATTGCGAAGCAATTTTTCGTAAATCTAAAAACGGTTATATTATGGCAGACAGTCGAAAGCATTTTCGCATTACTTAGACACATGCAACGTATTCAATGACTTTCACGTAATTTAACCATTTAGTTGTCACCATTGATATAACACTTTGTTACACCGCAGTGCAAATATCATTAGTATATTAATTATAAACAAGTAGAATATTCAAATGGTTGTGCTAATTTTAAAATCCACCCTAGGCGCAAAGGATAAAACGGAATTCATTAAAAACCGCACAAAATTGTATACTTTCAACTAGGTATTGCAAACAAAATTTTAAACTTATATATAGCGTTACTAACTTAAATTCGGCCAGCCTTAATTTTGACCACCGGTTGTTATTTTTGCCATGCGCAAAGTTATGAAATGAACGCCGTAAGGATAACTGACATGACGATCTTTTTAGCAATTACACAGTTTATTTCATAACTTTGCGTGGCAAAAATAACAGCCTGTGGCCAAAATTAGGGCTGGAAAAATTTAAGCCAGTTACTAAGTATTACAAACAAAATGTTTATAAATCAATGCCCGAATAAACACTAAAATAAAAAAAGGCAATCGTTAAATGGTTTTTCGGTTTCGGTTTTTCTTTTTAAAAATGGTTTACGTCAAATTGCGTGTTTTCCGAGGTAAAAAGTGCAAAAAGCATAATATGCTAAATTTTAAATTAGCATTTTCTGCTTTTTTGCATTTTTTAAAAAGACGCAAAACAGGCAATTTGACGTCAGATATTTTTAAGAAGACAAACTACGTCTTAAACGCAGCGGTACTGCTAAAAACCAAAGTTCGTGGGTGGATAAATCCTCCTTCAAAAAGTCAAAAGTCGTGGTAATATTCACAAATCAACGACACAGAGTGATCTCAAAATGGCATTATTTGTCCAATTGCCGCTAAATAACATTAAGAAAACAAAAGCCATAGCAGGATAAAGAACAAAAAGAATGCAAAGCCAGGTATATATATACAAATAAAGGGCTAGGTAACGAGAAAACTGGTATATTAATATTTGGTTTGTGAAATGGTGATAAGATATAAAAAGAATGGGAGGTATTGAAATTCGGTTTTTGAAGCGGTGAAAAAACCGCTAAAACGCGATTCTCTTCTTTCGGTACAACTGCCGCGTTGGGAGAAATTCGCGGAATCGGCGGTCGGTGGGAAATCGCCGGTCGGTGGAAACGAACGGCTATCAGTGGGGGGAGAAACTTTGACCTCCACCGCTCTGGATATCCGCGCGCTCTCGCGATTATGCAATAGGTGAGCGGGGTGGGGGATGTCTAGTATAGTCTCGACCCACGAGTCATAGAACTCCCCGCAGGTTCCTCTTAAGGGGTCATTCTTGAATGACGCCATACTTCCTTCTTAAAATTCCTTCCCACCGCATGCAGCTTCCATCGACCAACCGAAGAAATCGGCCATCTCTTTAGTCCTGCGGATCGACGGGAAATAACCGGGTGGAAATGGTAGGTTTGAGGAATTATTTAATTAGAAATAACCCGGGTGGATGGCGCCATATGTGAACGGGGCATCGCACGCGATCTTGGCCGGCCCGTGCCAGCCCCGCGGCCGCAAGGGGCACTCACATCCGATCCGAAATTCGCGCGCGGAGTGTAAAGCGCGATTCCGATTCCCAGCTCGCCCGTTTCTTTCTCCCCCACCGCCGCCTTTTGTACGCGCGCTGGACGGGTGACACCGGTTTATTGCACTCAATCCCCCTATATCCTGTGCCGAATAAATCTAGCGGATAAAGACGAGCGGTTAAAAAGGGGCGGGACTGTAAGCGCGATTCGGAATTCGGACGGGATTCTTCGCCTATTTTTCTCCCCCTCTGCCGCCTTTTGCGCGAGTGACACGGGTTTATTGCACTCGATCCGCGTATATCCGCGCCGGATAAATCTAGCGGATAAAGGCGGGGTGGATAAAAAGCGGCGGTAAAGGAGTCACAGTCCCCATGGACGAGGCGGCACTGTGACTAATTTCAGTCCCAGGACGGAGATCAGAACGACCCGTTTCGCCTATCACCTCCGCTCGCTTTTTTACACCAGGACACTCGTCGAAATAAAATGGTCATTGTATTAAATTTTAGAAATGAGCTGTTTTTGCTGCCGCGAAAAAAGCGGATATCCTACTGTCCGCGGGGCGAAAAAATGAGTCAAAATATAAAGAAAACGATTATAAGAAAGATAACGTAAAATCACCCGCATGATATGCGAGTTGAAATAAAAATAATAAACCGCATTCGCCAATTTTCGTCCGATAAACGTCCGGCATTGTATAATATGTCTATTTGGACCGCCGAGTTATAAGAATTTATAATAAGTGACAATCGTAATAGGGCTAAATTTATTGCGACGGGAGCCAATCAAAGAATTTATGTAAAGGTTAGTTTAAATACCTAATAAAAATATATCGAAATAAACAGGGCTTAGGTATGGGTTTTAGCGATTTCAAACTTTTCGCTCTAAATTCCCCACTTCAGGCTACAAGTTTCCCATTTTCAGCTCTAAGCATCTAAATTAACTCCTCAACTTAATGAAAGTGAATCAGTGGGCGCGAACGCCCAATCAATTGCGTTCGCAATCCTAAACGAATGAACACTTTAACTAAAAACAAAGAATGTAAAACAATCATTGCGAACGCATTTTCCATACACTTCTGTGAGATTTAAACTAAAGGTAAACCCAACGTGGCTGCAACAGTTGTTTTTTGGATTAAAAAATGCCTCCATTAAGTAACTATTCAAATCACGAAAATCTGATGTCACTTTATCAGCCAAATATATTCGATTTAATACGGAGTATTTGTTTGATAAAGTGATGTCAGATTCTCGTGATTTGATTATTTAATGGGGGGCATTTTTTAATCCAACGAACAACTGTTGCAGCCACGTTAGGTTTACCTTTAGTCTTAGAAAGTAATTAAAGTATTGTCTTTTTTGTAAAATTGCATGTATTATATTTTTCTTTTTATGCTATCGTTTTATTGCAAATAGGAAAAAAAAATTATTTCGTGTAAAAATAGGTAAGTATAATTTCCTTTTTATACTATATTTGAAAATATTTGAATATAAAAATTTTAAAAAATCAAACTAATCCACCCGCGATATTTTTTTCAAACCCAGTAATCTTACAATGGTTAGCATTAAATTAATCGCTATTCAAATTCAAAATTTCTGTAAATTTAGCTTCAGGTTTAGTGGAATTAATTAAATCAATATTATATATATTTTAGCTTTCCGTTGCTTTTTCCAGTTACGCAAAAAACCGACTTAGAACAATTTTCCAAAACTTGTTGCATGTGCAACATATTGCTATTCTAAAACGAATCGGGAACAACTCGCTCCCTACAATTCGCTCCCAGGACAATTTGCTCCCGAGACAATTCGCTCCCTGGACATTTTACTCCCCGGACAATTCGCTCCCTGTACAATTCGCTCTCTGGACAATTCGCTCCCTATGGACGGTTCGCTCCCTGCACAACTCATTTTCTCACGTTTGTATTTCTTTGCTCTTCATTCCTGGTTCACAAGGTTTTTTTATAAGCGTAATTTCTATAAAGCTTATACTTTTCTTGGGGACAATTTGCTTTCTTGCAAAAAATTTCTGGTTTAAAATTTGATTTAAATTTTAATTTTTAGTTAAATTTTTCATTTTCAATTCCGAAAAATATTAAATGAATGCTGCAATTTAAAAAAAAACTATTGTTTACTGGTGGTTTTACATTTTGTTGTGTTTTGTTTGCTGTAATTCTGGGATTAACATATAGAAACCAAAATTTTTTTTTTTTAAAAGTGAGCTACGTATAAAAAACATTTCGCTTTTTTATATATAATTCTCGTATAAATTTTAAATTTTCTGTTGTTACGAAATTTGTAAAAAAAACCATACATCAAACAACCATAAACCATAATTAATGTTTAGCAACTATATTTGGATGTGTTTTTGCTTTGTTTTTATTTGATATCGATTGATGTGTCTCCTTCCCGTCACGCTAAAAAAATTAGTGTTACATTAATCTAAAACAAAAAATTACCTTTTGTTTGGTCAAAAGTTTATTAATAATTGTGCTAGGAAGAAATACATACTGCATAATATCTTCGAAAAAAATTATTTTTAATTAAATTCATAACAAAACAAACTTTGTTTTTCCTAAGCCTAAGCGAAACCTTAAAATAAAACTGAAAAAAACTTATAAATTTTTTAAAATGGCGAACAATTTTCAAAGAAAATATTTTTTCCAGAAGGTATTTCTTGCGGACACCATAATAATATCAGTTCATAAGAACTGTGTTATATTGGAGACCGTTTCTTAAAACATAAGCTTATTTGCACCAAATTGTTAATGTAAAGCTTTTTAATAATTCCTTGACCATTGCGTAAATTTGTTATTACTTTAATATACAAATTTTTTTTCTCAGTGTTGCCGAAGTGAAAAGGAACTTTTCATTAAAAATTGTGCCGCTAGATAATCTGGAAGTGAATTGTTTTGTAGAAAATAATGTCTGACAGCCATTTTTTTTCTTCAAAAAAAATGTCATTGAAATTTTATCCAGCGAAAGAAGTGTTATAAAAAGCGATTAAAAAATTTGAATAGAATTTTCTCAACAAAGTATGCTTTTTGAAAATAACGGTTATAAGAAATAACGGGAGTAAATCGGGCCACCTACGATTTTTTTAAAATTTATTTTTCCAAAGAGCGGTTGAGTTGTAATATGCCTATGGGGAGCGAATTGTCCAGGGAGCGAATTGTACAGGGAGCGAATTGTCCAAAAAGTGAATTCTCCCCAATAAATTAGGTGTGAAAATAATTGTGTTTATAAAATATGCCGGGAGCGAATTGGGCGGGGAGTGAATTGTTCCGGGAGCGAATTGTCCCGGGGGGTGAATTGTGGGGAGCGAATTGTCCAGGTCCCTACTAAAATTAATATCAAAACACATGCAACGTGTTGCTGTTGCATGTGTTTTGATATTAGTTTTAGCAAAAAAACTATTATTTTAATAAAACACAGCATAAAAATTAATGTTTCACCGTCATCGTCCCACGAAATAATTTTTACTGATCCGAATAATACCCACTCATCTCTTGTGATTACTCCATTGCCATTGAAATCCCACCACTAAACAGAACAATAAAACACTACAGAACTATAATAAGCACTTTAATCTAATTGAAGAAGCATCATAACTAATGAGCGAATAAGTAACACTATGTTGTACATATACAACCAGAAAAACTAATAACAAAATAAGCTGGAAGATTGCGGTTGTAGTTACAAATAGTGGTGGGTGGCCGGTATGGCCGCTGGATTCTAATTAGAAAAATAGGGTGTCGTAAAAATTAGGCAAAGAGGGTGGATTTATGGTTTACTTTGGAATTATGTCTGCGAAGATTTAGCACGATATATAGCAAAAATAACATGGCAAAAAAGTACTTTATCTCATTAATATTGTAAAAAATCTGTGATCCTTAAATGATTATTATTATGTATTTACTGCATATCGAAGGCTGTTTAAACTCTAAAATATAAATAAATAAATAAATAAATATATTATATATATAAATTTAAACAAATACTGAATTTTTGTTGTTTTTTAAAAAAAAAATAAATCGCGTTGTTTTATTGGGTTCATTGTTGTATCTAGGAGCCAACAACGAAGGCAATCGCTTAGTTACGTTACACAGGAACAAACGTCGGATTTCTTCGGAACAAACGTCGGATTTCTTCTTACTGCAAAGTATGATAAAACATGTACTGTTTTTTAAAGATAGAAATATTGTAAAGTAATTTTAAAGGGTAATTACATTGAAATCCCCTAGACCCTTTGTGACGTAATGGCAAGTGCAGTGGTCAGACTTTCTTTTTCTCGTTTCACCGGCGTGAGGCAGTGTGGAACTGGAACCGTCCACTGATGGGTCGCCGGATTCGCTGCCCAAGGCGTCGTCGTACTCTCTTTCGTCAATCACACCGTCGTCTAAACATAAAAAATGCACTAAAAATGTAAAAATGCATAGAAAATGCTGTAAATACAAAAAACTACAAAGACACGATATGCAAATTACAAATTGCAAACAAAATAAATTTGTATTGTTTGGAATTTATACGGGTAGCTGCCTTTTTATGTCTGTAATTAAAATGTTTCTTTTTTTTCTTATGAGCTATTTTGTGAATGTAAATGAAATTATTTTGATTTGATTGGATTTAAAAGGTTTAATATACATTTTTTTGCTCCGTTTAACAAAGTTATACTTGTTTAATTAGGAAACTTGTACCGTTGACATCTCTGACAACTTCGAAGGAATAAATGGCGTCTAATTCTTGCTCTTTTTTGCTTATTCCTCCGTCCCTGTTACGATCGGCTCGGTTGAAAATTGTTTCCTGAAAACATTTAAAAGCATAATTAAGCTTTAACTTAATTTATTATAATTATAAAACTTTACTTATAAAATAATTCTAAGATTTCAGGAGAATTTAAAAAAAATCGTAATATATTAGATGCAATATAATATTATATAATCATAATTTGTAACTATTAAAAATAATATAAAATTGACTAATTTTTCTTTGGGAAAATAGATTTACAAATTGTGTTTAGAGAGGGAAAACAAAGCCCCCTCTTATAAAAAAGTGAGGGTAGAATATTATCACACCAGTAAAAGTGAAGAGCATTTCTAAAAAATCACCAGAATAATTTTGTCCAAAGAAAGCAATTTTGAGCTATTATCGACGATTAGAGGTAAGCGACAACTGCAGCATCGAAAACTTTACTACTGTACTGATATTTGTCATGTTTTAGATAAAAAAATAAAAAAAATAACTTATTAAATACAAATTAAAAAAAAAAGACATTGTTTACCGTCTGTTTTATTTTTTTCACTGCTTATAACAAATTAAGTGAAAATCGCCTGTTTTTTACACTAAAACGTTAACAGACAGATACTAAAACCTAAAATTAAGCTATCAAAATAAAGTTAGAAGAAGGCCTTTGGTTTTTGATATTATTTATCACAAAACACTGCGTATTAAAGTGTGTCATTGTTGGGGCGCGAAATAGCCCCAACTAAGGCAATTATAGCCATTTGGCATAAAAAGCGCGCCCTTATTAGGGTATGCCTCCATGCTAAATGTTTCAGAGCAATGTAAATTATTATTCTTATTTTTATGTTAAAAAATTTGTTTTTATGACATTAAAAATTTTTATAGTATAGTAGCTTTGAATATTCTAACTTACACTTCGCTGCCATTCTGATTTTTCCACTTGACCATTATCTAAAAAAGAATTTATTCCGTTGCTTTGTTTGAATTTACGGAAGTCCATCGCGACGTTATTATTATAAAAATAATATGCTCTTTGAATTGTTAATTAAGTTTTTGTTTTGATTTTTATGAATTTTTAAAAACAAAAAAACAAAATATTGCACTGCCACAGAAATCTTGTAACTTTTTCGCTGAATGTTTTTTTAAGTTTTTTAGGACATCCTGTACTTTCAATACGCAATACTTTTTTTCATAAAAGGCATGAAACAGGGCGTAGTTTAACTAATGATCGACCGGGGCAGAATTATTGCTGATGCCGGGGCCGGGGCCGTGGTAGAGAAATTTTAATTTGCCGGGCCGGGGCCGGGGCCGGGGCAGGCTAAAAATTTAGATAAATTTGCAATTTTGGTCGGTTTTCTTTTCAAAATTCTAATTTTTTTACTGTAAATTATTTGTTTTAGGTAATTAATAGTCATATTTTAGAATTTAAGCACTTGTGTAAGTAGAAAAAAATATTTTTTTAATACACAAAGTTTTTCCAAGCAGAACAAAAAAATATTTGAATATTTCGATTCTTTTAAACATAAATTATTATTATAATGCTAGTAAAAGTAAAAGTAAGTGAAATTTAACCCGTTGGTATTTATTCCGCTGCAAATCCCAAAAAAGGATTTCACGCCACTGCTGCTCAATGTTAAATCTTAGTCAACGATCGTCGAGAACCACAGAGTTTTACACACTGCAGCACTGACGCAATATATCTTTTGCAGATTTGCAGCGGTTTTTGGACGAAAAAATCCCAAACGGTTAAAAATCGAGTAAAAGGAAAAGTAATAAAAAAATTCGTTAGTTTAAGTAAAAGTAAATGTAACTTTTTACAACATTAGTATACATTTTACGTAAGTATTAGAAATATATTCAAGTTTAAAGCATAATATTATACCAAAGGTGGATAATCTAATAAAGGTATGTCATAGCGCTCTGTAGCAGCGTGCATCATAAAATCCAATTCGGGCCGCACGTCCGGCCAAAAGCCGCACGTCCGGCCAGTAGCCGTATGTCCGGCCAGCAGCCGCCCCTCCGGCCAGAGTTGCCCCTTCCCCCCCCCCCCAAAATTTTATGTTCCTCCCCCCCCCAAACACCCACAACAACACACCCCCCCAACACCCACAGACGACTTTATTAGATTATCCGCCTTTGATTATACTTAATCTCACTACCCATTTTTATAACTTTTAAAGAATGCTCTACATATAGAACAGAAGTTAAAGCATTTTTGTACGGGGAGTATGTTTTGATTGAAAAACCAAAACGTGTTAAAGGAACCAAAATCAAAATTGGATACCTATATAAAAAAATTATTTGAAAATAACGAAATTTCTTTATATTACAATAAATAAAATATGTTGATAATTGTAGAAATGTAACTCTAATTCTAAAAAATGCTAGTCTTCAAGAATATTATTTTGAAGAAACATTTTTTTAGAACTTCACTTACATGCCTCTATTCAAGATTTTTCGGTCTATAAACATACAGAAGGGGTTAAAACGCACCTTTTTATTTTAAATTGTTAAAACATTTTTAAAGCTTTATTACCACTTTTTTAAATTAAAAAATACTTTTTTAAATTGTGAAAGGTAAAATAATTAAATTATTGCGAGTACAAGCGACTATGTTCCCTTTCTAGCTTGTTTCAAGTTGTTAGTTTTAGTCGTTTTAATTCGCTAACTTATTTTTTAGCCAAAAATCATAAAATCAATGACACGCGAACTTTTGCAATGAAATTGTTTTTGTGATTTTGGCACAACTTGTTGTAATTTCTGGAGATTTATCAAAAACATATGGCCCTAGAAAATTTCCAATTATACATTAAGTTCTTGAATAAAATTCTGCAAGAAACAACGCAACATTTCTAACGCACGTGACCTTCTGTGCATATACCACTGATTTCTTACGCAGGGATTTTTCTTTCTGTCAATACCCTTTTTTTACGCAAAAGTGGAAGAAAAGTTCCCATATGCACTGCAAAACACTACTGTGTTAAAAATTGCGTTAAAAATTAATTTAGAAAAACTAACAATGCACCTATGAAATAGAAAAAAATGGCGGGTTTTTAGTATTCAAGCCGCATAAATTCGAATTTTCAGCAAATTTTTTTGTTTAAAAATAAGGTTTTTATCATTTTTGGATTATATGTGTTTACTTTTATTAAAAATTTAATCATAAAAAACTTAAACTAAATTAGCGAATTTTTTTAAAATAAAAGCTCAAAGATAATTTTTACTGGAATTTCTATTTATACCTAGCACTTTTACTGGTATTCATAAAATTTTGGACCGGGTTTATACGAACTGGGTCTGTAACTTTTGGCAAGAAAACTCTGGACTTGGTGGTACACCTTTTAGACTGTGCCCAGTATTTAATATCGTTAATTTTCGACACCTATTAATTGATTTTTTAATCAAATTATGTTCGAAAACTTTTTCCAACTTAATACAAAAAGTTCGTACCAATTTATTGTTAAAAAAATTTAAGTTTGGTGTCTTTTGGGCTGTATAAAAATATTAAACTCGTTAAAAAAAGTGGACTGACTCCGCAGGGGTTTTCCTACCAAAACAAGCGGACCCAGTCCGAATAGACCCTACCCGAAATTTATGAATACCAGTGCAGTTTCGGCAATAAATTTAAAAATGCTAAAATAAAAACAAAAATCAACTTGAATTTTTTTATTGAAAAAAAAAAAATGTATTAACATCACTAAATTTTTAAACAGTTTCAATAACACATAAAAATAAAAGTAAGAATATAATCTAATCCAAACAAATTTCCAGTTGTACGATTTACTTTCATAGAAAAACTCACACATGAGCGAATTTAATAGGAAATATTACCGATTCCTGCTAATTTTTTGTACGCGGCGATTTTGTAAACATGTCGGAAAAACGAATTTGGTGTACAAAATATCGCTGTGCGAGAAAATTTTTGGTGTGTGCACAAAAAGTAGCTTGCGCCAAAAAGTAAGACGTGCATCATTTTTTTTAAATTTAGTTAAAAAATTTACTATACACATAGCCGAAACTTCTTTTGGGTTATATATTTTTGATATAAACAATGATAACTCTAACTGTAATATTTATTGTATACGTCTCATGAATGGACTTCTAATGTCAAACCCTAATCTTGTAAATAAAATCTACAAAATGGTTTTTAATGCTCAAAAAGTATTCAAATTCTTAGAATAATGACTCATGATTAAAATGAAGAATCTTATTAAAATAGAGTTTTAATAAAATCTCAAAATATAAATAATAAATATCCTCCTATATTGAAGCGATTACATTAGCTCTTTAAATAAAATTTTATATATTTATCACTTTTTAAAATTGTAAAAAAGTGCTTTGAAATTTGTATTCTTAGGGGTCCTTACCCCGGTTCGCCCCGGTTGATTTGACAGCTAATTTGCCGGGGCCGGGGTAGAGAAAATTGGGTTTGCCGGGGCCGGGGCCGGGGCCGGGGGAGAAAAAAAGTGCCGGGGCAAGCCGGGGCCGTGGCCGTGCCGGGCCCCGGTCGATCGCTAAGTTTAACAAAGTATAAATAAAGCTATACGTAGCGTGGTTTTATATATTTTCTGTAGTAAAAATAGATTAACAAAAAATTATCAAAGGCAATAACAAAAAATTATACGACTGTGTAACACTCAATATTATTTTTGTATCAGTAAAACAAGAAAGTCTAGCAAAGTTTTATCATTTGAATCAGTAGCTATCATGAGTCACAGAAATCTTTTTCTCTTGCATTTTTAAGGTTTATTTGCAAATAATATTGACGTATTATAAGAAATATTATTAACTTTGACATGATATTTAAATTATTTTACCCGCATTTTTGCGACTATGTTGATCGTTTTTTAATAAGTCTTAAAAAAATTTTGTTAACAAAAATTTTCACAAGATAGTTGTGAATCTTAAAACTCTGGGGGGTTCAGTCCAAGCTTCAAAAACCGAATCTCCGCTGCAGTGCTGTAGAAAAATAACTACCTGAAATACGTTTTACGTTGTTTTAGCTGTTTTTTGTAAATATTTAAAAATTTTAGTTATCAAAAAATATTAAATAATATAAACAAAGTATTATAAAATAATACTGTTATTAATTTTATTAAAATTAGCAAAAGTAGTGGAGCTGAGGGAGTTATTTCAGACCTTACATACAAAATAAACGCAGTCAAGATAAATATATTTAGTTAATTTTACATGATAATTTGTATTTGAGTTTAAATCTATTATTAATGGTGTTGGCATACTGTCTTTTTTATAATTAAATATAGTTTATAATTAAATAAACATAAATTAAATTACTGTTTCCGGTGGTGTCGTACTCGCTCCATTCTTGCATAATCACCTTCCACCACTCCGCCCGACTGATCGCTCCGTCCCCATCCGCATCCCAGTCCTGGATTTTTATTTAAAATATAATATTTTTTATAAAATAAAGATGTTTTTTAAGCGAAGGTTTTCAAAGCCAACGAACAAACAAACGAGCTTCGGTCAAAAACCAATGGTCAAAAAAGAATCTTCAAAAACGCTCCTTTTTAACAAATGTTTGTGTTCCTTTTAACAAATGTTCAGTGTTAAAGGCCTCAACAGAAACAATGACGCTCTGAAATCACTTTTAGCCAATGAGCGCTGCGTAAAAGATCGATTCTCCAATGAACGCGGCGCTCGGATGGCAACGTCTTTTTTAGCTCCGGCCGCTTCAATTCCCACACAACAAATACCTACCAGCATATCATTAACTTTACCTGGCATAAACAAATTAAATTAACCCGTTTCCTTCATCCCCTATTTCCAGACTATCACGATGAAACATTCGTCTCACAGTGGCTGATGGTATCTTCGGTGCCCCCCAATATAGGTCAGAACGAAGTTAAGTTTAAAGAAAACAATTGTTTTACAAAGTCAGCGGTTGTTTTAAGCTTAATAATAATTTTTTTACAAAAAATAATACAAAAAATGTCTCATTTAAAAATGCGGTGCGGAGTCAAATTTTTTATCTTTGATTTTGATAATTTTTTAATAGCTTATAGCTTTCAAAGCGGCTACTTTCTTCTTTAATTTGATACCTGGATCGTGAAGTTTGGTGCAGTATTTGTCAAAATATTGTGTTTCTCGTACAAAAAACCCTCGATTTTTTCGCTAAAAACCCGAAGTGAAGGACAGAAAGGTTGGGCAAACTTCACAAAATCACTGCCGTCGTTTGGTGTTTTTAACAAAAAATCGCGAATTTTTTGTATTATCTCGAATCTTTTTGTATTATCTGGAAACGCAATATCTCGACAAATACTGCACCAATCGTAACGATCAAGGTATCAAATTAAAGTAAAAAGTAGCCGCTTTTTTAGTGCATAATTTGTAACCTAATATCGACATACTCATTGAGCAATTTTTCACGTAGAGAATTGTCAATAATTCCATTTTTGGGAGGTCATAACTCCTGAACCACTGGAGATATTTTGTTGAAAAATTTTTTGTGGGTTATTAGGGGCGCTGTCCGGAAGTTTCGTCTCTTACAATTCGTCTTTAAACATCTCGTCTTCTACATCTCGTCTTCGGAAAGCTCGTCTTCGGAAAACTCGTCTTTTGGATGCGATTTTGTAAACGCATTTTCAAAATGGCGAGTTTTCGCCCAAACGATAAAATTTTGTTTAATTTTTAGGTTTCGCTTAAAAAATAAAGTTTTTACTCTTTAATTCAAAAAGCACACTATTAAATGCAAATTTACTAAGATAAAGTTTTGCTTAATTATTAGGTTTAGGTTCGCAGTTTTTCAAAACAAATCATTAAAAATAATAGTTTATCATGATAAAATTTAGCTTGATTTTTAGGTTGCTTAGGCTTAGGAAAAAATTTCGATCCATTGTTCAAGTTGCAAAATACGAGAAACTTGTCTTTTAAAAAGTAGGTTTACAAAATCGCATTCAAAAGACGAGTTTTCCAAAGACAAGATGTGTAAAAGACGAGCTTTCCGAAGAAGAGTTGTAGAAGATTTTGAAAGACGTAATGTAAAAGACGAAATTTCAGGGAACCATTAGAGGCAGGGGTAAGGTTTTCACAAAAATGATCAAAATCAAAGACAAAAAGTTTGACTACGCACCGCACCTTTAATAAAGTTTCAATATTTAGTGGTTTCATGAAAAATTGTGTGTTTGAGCAGGAATTAAGATCTGTGAACAAATTTTTGCTTAAAAAATGAGAAAAACCAACCCTTCTAGTCCGAAGCGTCATAAACAACGCACAAAACGTTTCGTAAATTGTTAGAAAACTATACCTAACGCCGTTTGTTGTTTGATATTTTTTAACTTGGACTAGGTTTTTTCATGGTACCGGCCGTTACAATGCGATTATAGATATTTCATATTCTTATAGCTTCATTTACCGGAGAGCAAAAATGAATATTTTTGAGGTAATTTTTGTCTAAATCTACCAGTCCATCAAAGATATAACTGTATATAAATCTCCTATGTTATTTTTTGTCCTATTTTAAATTTTTAAAACATAAACAAATAATAAAACTGTCCGATACCATAAGCCTGGTTCATACCTCGTCCAAAAGACAAAACAAAAAAGTTCGATTTTGGGGTAATTTTAATTTAAATGCTTTTTTGGACTTTTTTTGTATTTTTAGAATTTCCACTAAATGAAAAAAGTATAAATCGTTTTAAAATAAAAAAAAAGGATTTTGTATTAATTACCTTAAATTGAACTTTTGCTTTTTGTCCTCTGGATACTGGACAAAGTATGTCTCAGAAATAAGTGCGGACAACCAAAAAAAAGTATTTTACATTATAAATACATTATTTTACATTATAAAACTATTAAAACTAAAGTAAGGAACACGGTACTGTCATTTAAAATGTTTAAAATTTAAGATTAAAGGAGCATTTTCAGGAATAAATTCCCATGTCGCTCAGTACGGACTACTTACTAACACAAAACCGATTCACTTTAAATTTTACATGGCTGCCTTGCACCAAGACTTCAGTATTTCCAAATTTTAGCGCTAACAAAGAAACATATATTTAGGGCCAGTTCGCACGACCAGTGACAAGTGACTAATGCCAAGCGTTTCGCCCTCTTTTACATTGTGACCGTTACACTGTCACCTGCGGTGTGCGTGTGATTGTCTTGTTACTTGTCACTTGTCACTTTGGTGTGAACCACGAGGCCTTACTTTTTGAGTAACCCTAAGCTTCGTTTTTTTATCATTTTTATTGTGGTTCTGACCTTTAGTTTCTGGGACGGTTTTTAATTATTGCTGAGGGCGCTACTTTGACAGTTAAATATTGACGCAGTATACTGTGTGTATACATCTGCGGTACTCTTGCAACGCTTAATGTGATTAAAATAGAATGAAGTATAGGCCACCCGAGAAATTTTCTCAGTGGTAGTATAAAAAAACTTAAAGTTCTGCTCATTTTTTTCCACCTCACTGTGTTTCAAGATTTTGCACTGAGAGGTAAGTAAAACAAGAAACAGAAACTGATAAACTAATTTGAAAACTGACTAAACTAACTGATTAGTAAATTGATAAAAAAAGTAAAACAGAAAGTTTTTCAGGTCACGAGTTTTTCAGGTTGGTTAGCGCTGGAACGTCACTGGACGACTTAGCCGCACGGCGCCACGACAAATACTATTATTGAAAAACGTGGGTAAGTTTTGAAATTTATGTTCATCTTCTTTTTTTCTTTTTCTTGTTTTAACACTCATATTTTAAAATCGAAAAGCATACATGTTTTTTAAAAGGAGGAGTTTAAAAACTTACCTCAATGGGACCTAATCCACCCATTACCACGCTGAAAAGCGAAAAGAAAACAAACAGGGAGAACATTTACTCGCACCTTTTTAGCCGAAGCGGATCGAACACTATACATAGTTTCTTCAGTTTAAACTTGTGCGAACAAAAATTCGAAGTTTTTCCACGTTACTTTGATTAGTTTTTAAGTGGTGTAATATTTGATTGATTTACGAAACTGGTAAGTTTCGTTTGTTTTGAAAAAATAATCATTTAAGAGGATTGGGAGTAAAATAGTAAACAGTACATCGACATTGGCAATGGATTAGCTACAAAACACAGGAAAAACAGAACCACAGCAGTATATAAACTTTCACCTAACGACATGGGATTAAAAAATGAAGTGCAATCAAACGGTATTCAACTATTCAAACCCTTTAAACTAACCTGTAATAACTTTGGATTTTAAATATGCTGTTTTACACCTAATATTTTACCGTTGAATACCTTGTTCCTGAGGAAAATGCTTCATTTGTTAGCTGATGTTTTTTTTTATTTCCACTTATAGGGTCTGGTATTAATTAGTATAATTTTTTCTCAATTTTTTTGCTGAATATTTTTTTATTTTGGTTTTTGTTATTAGTTTGTCAGCCTTAAAATATTAATTTTTTAGCACAACGAGAACTTCTGGACTGAAAAATCCAAAGTTATATTTAATATGTTACTAATCTTTTCTATTCATGGAATAGAAAGGATTAGTAACATATTAAATTTCTATTGATCAAACAGTTTGGAGTTTTGATTGTCATTTTTATTTTTTACACCTGCACAGAGAGTAAAACAATTCATCAAATGTTTAGATTTATATCAAATTCTGTTTAAACCAGTTTGAAAACATATATTACAAAAGAGAAATTTCAGCACTTTCTTCAAATATTAATTTGAAACAGAAACGTTTTTTAGTTCGAATATATCGCAACTACTGATTATTATACCATGCAGATACAGTACAAATTGCTTGTATGTAGTTTTTTATTCCGATAATCACCATGACAATAATTTCAGTTTCGCAAAAAAAAACAATGATAATATTAGCATTCATTTTTAAAAACTTATGCAAAGATTTATTTGTGAATAAAAAAAATTCGGACTGTTTTATTCACAGTTTTTACAAAAAAATCACATTTTTTACATACAATACTGTTCTCTTTCTAAAATTTTGAATGCACGAGTTAAGAGCAAACTTTGGTTTGTTCTGGTCTGGCCCGGGCCGACCCGCTCACACTGACAATCATTTCTTTTCCGTATCGGACTGACCAGGTGGTGTGGTGAGAAGCTTTGCTTTTTTACCAAGCGCGGTTCCAAATTCAAGATAATCAATAATACCGTTATCTGTAATCATAGATTTTGACTTTAATTAACAATAAAACTAAACTAAACATAAGTTTATTGGCCAATATATAAACCTTTAAAAACAGAAACCAAATGTTTTCTTCAAATTTCAAAAAAATTACTAAAAATTCTACGATTTTAAACGGAATATAAAATTGTCATTTTTTGAAATAATTCAGTTTTACATAATGTATGTAACTGTCAATTTTTTTAAAATTTTTTAGAAAGAAACGTTCGGTTTTTTTCCGATTTAGAAAGTTTTAGATTATTTTTTAAACCTTTCTTATCTTAAGTTTGCTTCGATTATGTTAAATAAAAAAATAAAGAAAAAATAATTACGATTAACATCTCGTTTGGTATCAAATGCAAGTCTAAAAACTTTACCGTTTTTGTCCCTGTCTGCTGCATCAAATTAACACGGCTAAAAAGTAGTATTGAAAAAAGTTATTTTTATTTTTATTTAAATCAACAAAAGTAACGGATTTTCGATTTTTTTACATGAATTTTAAATTTAACTTATTTTTACTTTTATTCACTCTTAAAGTTTTAATTATTTCTTCTCTTACTCAGTTTTTTTAACTAGTTTTTCTTCGAATTATTTAAAATAGTTTAAATCAAATTTAAGTATTTTAAGCGAGTAGATCCCTGAGCTTGTGACAAGATGAATGGCAGGAAAAAGTTTTTAAGGCGGCTAATATGCTATTAGTCATGTATTGAAACCAAAAGGCAATATTCACCATTTAACCAATTCACAACGTTTCTTAGAAAACCATACAAGTTAAATCATAGTTTACTTTTTACATTGCTTTAGAGGTTCGTGAGCTAATGACTAGTTTTAAGAGCAAAACAGTAATTAAATTAAACAGTTTTTAAATTCTGAAATTCAGCATGTAAAAACTGTTCTCTCAAATTCTGGTTTGCCTAATAATTTACTAAACAGAGTAAGAAGTCAAACAATAAGAAATTTTAAATTAAGGTCACATCGCAATCAATTATTACCATCCACTCGTATACATATATTCTAGCTTATCCTACGATACCCAAATCGTTCTATAGAATTTGTAAGCAGTTTAATATTGAATTTGTTCGAAATCGGCAAGACCAATGTGGCTAAAATTAGATAAAACCAGAATACCCCTACCACTTTCTGAAAGATTGGGGGTTGTTTACTCATTACCATGTACTTGTGGCGCTGGATATGTTGGTGAAACATCTAAACCCCTAAAAGAACGACTTAACCAGCATGCAGCGGATATAAGACACTCCCGTTTAACCAGCGACTTAATTCTGCACTGCATAAGACCGATATTCTACCTCTAAACATTCCTGAACACCAAACACTATTTCGAGATACCTCCATTCTTTGCAAAAAAACAGCTCCCATAAAAAAAATTAAAAAAGCAATTTTTACTAAGATTAAACACAAAACTATCAACCGTTGCCTAAATTTATCCCCGTTATTAGCCTCACCACTAGTAAAAATTCAAAATTTGTTTTGAGATTAAAAATTCAAAAAGTTTTTTCTTTTTTAAATATTTTATGTAATACTAACAATGTACCGATCTTTTGTGTTATTTCATTTTATTGTGTTTGAAAACGGTTGATGACAATCGAAACCGGTCACACGTTTTATCGTAAATAAAAATTTCTAAGCATCCCATCTTGTATTCACAAAAAACTAGCACAAAAATAACTGAATGAATGTTGAATAAAGTGTTTTTGCAAAGTTTTTTATTCGTGTTATTCTGCATTATCAACATTTATATACAAATTAAGTGTATTTTACCCATTCTTCAAAAAATTGTTTAAAGTAAATTCAAACGCATTAAAAATGTCAGGTTATGTTCTTGGCGGAGGAATGCAGTCATAAGAATTACGTAGCTAACATCTGTGCGGTTGGAATAATCCTACTCCCAATTGACTAAGTTTGAATTATCAAAAGACCGGTAGGAATTTTTCAAAAATTATTGAAATGCAGTTAAAAAAGTCATGTTATTTTCTTTGCGGAGGGATTCATTTAGATATAAAACATCAAAGATAGGCAAAGGTTGGTTGAGTGGACTTATACCCCTTCTTAACATTTATAACGTCTTGTTTATCCTTAAAGTTGATAATTTTGGTTTATGTAAACGTTTTTTTGAGTTTTAGGCTTTTGTTTTTGTTTTCTTCAGCCTAAAAGGTGGCCGAAATTAAGGCGGATTTTGTTTTTAGGCTAAAAATATTTTAAAAAAGCTTTATAAATTGTAATAAAAATTCTACCAGGCTTTTTTTAAAATTGGTGGGTGTAACAAAAGCCATTTTATGTTGAAATACTTTTTCATACCAAAAATTCTACAAAAAACGCAGGTTATTAAAACATGTATTTTTGAAAGTTTTGACATAATTATTTAGAGTATAGCTAATAACTATAAAAGTTTGCAAACCGGAAAAATTAAGTTATATGTATTAACAACAATACCTTAGAATAAATTTGCAACCTTTAAAAATTTCCATTGTTCGTTTTAACAATAGTTATAGCCAGTTGTTTCTAGGTGGCTGAAGTTAATGGCACGGGCCTAAACTTCGGCCACTATAAAAAAAGAGTTTACATCTTCACTGATTTTTAAGTGCAACAGAAAGTATTAAATTTTGCGCCGGAATAGCAAAAATAGCTGTTGTTTGATTGTTAAACCAAATCTTGGCTCGATTAGAAGAGCTAGAAAAAACTTATTTAAAAAAATATAAAAAAAGTGGCCGAAATTAATTCAGCTACCCTAATTTTATCGATTAGAATGCAGATTTTTTTTACAGTTTGACAACATATACAAAAGCTGTTAAGATTTGCCGCCAAAATTAGCTTTAAAAATTGTTAAAATTAGGCATTAAATCTATATTATTAAACAGTTTTTAGTTACAATTTTCAATTGCTCTATGGTTAAATATTCGTTTCACTATTAAAGTTAACGCGATAAGCCAGTAACTTTCCTATAGTTGGTTGTTTTAAAAAATTTATGTTTGGTGATTTTTGAGTGATATACAATAGTTGACTGTGTTAAAAAAATGATCGAGTCCAGGGTATGCAATGTCCGCAAAAACAAGCAGACCCAGTCGTGTCGTAATTGATCTGAATACAGTGTAGTTCAAAAATCGAAAAGAAAAACAAAAATGTCATTGTTCTTATTTCTGGACGTTAAAAAAGTTTTAAAATCAAAACTACCTTCGTTTTCCATTCACTCTTTTGAACGGCCGATTGTAATTCTCTTAGTCATTTTTTGTCTTAATATACAACAAGAGTGAAGTCTTCGTTTTTTTTCCTGTTCAATTTTTGGGGTTTTTTGTAAGGTCTGGAAAAAATGTAGTGCGCATTTTTAATTTATATAAAATAAAAATAAAATTTATAAAGTAAAAAATATATAGCTGTAAAGTAGTGTAATAAGAATCATTGCACAGAAATGTTGTGAATTATGATTTTTTTTAACAAATTCCCAAACGAATTACGAATACTATATAATTGTTTTGAAAAGCTTTCATTGTGATAAAGTAGGCTTCATGATTGTCAAGAAACCGGGTGAAAAAGTATAACAGCGTGATGTTCTTTAGTCATTATGACAGCGTATTTTTAAGCTTTTACAGGTAATATAGACTTTGTATGTAAAAAGCAAAAATCTTTAAAACTTTCCAGGTAACGTTTGTGCTTACATAATGTACCAAACATAAAATTTAAATAAAAGAAATATCTCAAATGGCAAGCACACTAACCAATTTAGCGGAGTTGTTGGTATAGGGCTTTATTGGTGCTGTGCTGCTAGAGTAAATATTCCAATTGGGTCGTAAAAAATTTATTTTTATAAAATGTTTTTACTTCGGTCCATTATCATTAGTGTCATGTATCCTTAAATAGAGCAGTGATTTAATTGGGACTGTCAAAATAAATCAGCCATGATGGGAATTTTTTTCTTTTATTTTTGTGCTTCCAAAATAAACTATTTTATACCATTGACATCTCTGATAACTTCGAAGGAATAAAATTTATCTACTATATTCCAATCCAATCTAGTGATTTTAAAAAAATTAACACATAAAATTGTAGTTCATTAAATATTTAAATAATTTTTTTACCATATTCTTTATAACAATGATTTTAAACTGAAAACAAAATTTAAAAAATGATTTTTTTGCTCTAGATTTGTTTGGAATTAGGGATGCATTGAGCTGCTCACAAATGCTCAATACCAATTGGTACTCACATTATATTTAATTGTGAGTACTAAGCTCAAGCTCAAGCTCACAATAAATCTCAGGCTCAAGCTCAAGCTCACAATTAGCCCAGGCTAATTAGTTTAATTGTGAGCTTGACAATTAAAATTTTAAAAATATATTATACTTTACCAAAAGATGTTTAAATCCTGAATAAGAAGCCTTATTATAATATGCAATTATAATAACATTATTTCAGTCCATTTAAATGACATTTTTATTTTAAAGTCATATTCTTCTGTTAATTCACGCCAGTTATAATAAAGAGTTGTAATTTAATAATGGAACAATATCCAATTTATCTAAATTCACGTAAATAAATAAATCTATTTAAATTCACGCGAATTAATGAAAAATAAGTCATTATTATGACATAACTCAAAGAAATATGCTATTTTAAAGACTATTCAAAAGGCATTTTATTCAATGGCTTATATGGACGCCATTCTTTATAAACGACTTAAAGATTTTTGGATAAATTACATATGTTTTATCCATGGTTTTATCTGTTGGTTTTATGCACTTCATTTAAAAAAAACTAAATTTTCTACAAAAAATAATGTGTGTTAGAATAAACACTTAAAAATGCAGTAAAAAGCTTTTGTCTTCGATTTTCCCTATTTTTTGGTTGGCAAAATTTTATTCTGCGTTCCAAAC
>JASAMX010012322.1:0-14121 GCA_030248175.1 Microlaimidae sp. YZB2_3
AATTGAAAAATAGATGATAAACAATCTGAACCGCACAATAACAGCCTTTTGGCAACAATAAGATTGTATTGAGCAGACAACGAACAACACCTCATAAAAACCGCACAAAAATAGCAGAAGACGGTGCTCGATTTTAATTGGTGGCGGAAACCAAACCAGTTCCCAGCGCCATCTGCTTGAACCGCGCGGAAAACGGCGAAAACAACAAAATACTTTTTTTAATTCTTACATTACTGATGACAAAATTAATTCAAAGTTTTATTTAAAAAAAGAATAATAAGCATCGGTGGCGCGGGAACGCCAAGCGGCGGTTTAGCCCCACAGTACCGTGCACACTATAAGTAGAGAACGTAGGGAAAATTTTTTGTAATTTATGTTCATCTTCTTCTGTTTATTATTATAATTTTAACGCTCATTATCTTAAAATCAATATTCTTTTATCATTCACGCGGCGATATAACCCTTCGGTACCTGCGGACAAAGCCAAATATATTTGGGGAACGTAGGTAAATTTTGTAATTATTGTTGGTCTCTTCTTATTATTATTTTTAATTTCAAACAATAAAATTGATCTTTCGAAATTGTTGACAATTTTAAAATTCTTAACAACACAATTTAAATTCATATTAATAATAATCAACCACTATTAGAAATTTATAACATTCCATCGCTAAACAATGTGAGTAAATTTTGAAATTTAAATTCATCTTCTCCTACTTGTTATTTTGTATTTTTATTATAAAATAATTATTGATGGCGCGGGAGCGCCACACAGAGATTAAGCCCCACGGCACTGCGCAAACTATAATTAAAGAACGTAGGTAATATTAGTATTATGTTCTTCTTCTCCTTATTAACATATTATTTTTCAAATACTTATATCTTAAAACCAGTATTCCTCCCTCGTTACTGATTGATCAAAAAAACATGGGCTTTTTCGAAATCGTGGAAAATTGCGCAATAATTTTCCTAGGAACTACTTTTTTTGATAAATAATACGTGTTCTATTGATAATATTAAAACTGTTAAAAAATATATCTCGGCAACGAAATGATTATAAACATATGTCATTGCGCAGCTGAAACTATAGTTTATTAGGCTACTTTTTAATTTAATTCAAAAAAGTGGTAGACTAACCTTGAAAAATGCTCTAAGAATAGAGCAGGAAATAGGGGCGATTTTCCCCCGGGCGTATGTTTAGACAGAAAAGATTTGGACTAGTCTGAGATAGACATTATGTGGACTATAAGAAATTTGCATTTGGTTTGGGCAGCTGCTCACTGAATAAAAATTTCTACCAAATGATAATGATTTGTTTATACATTGATCTAATCACACAGCACTGTTGCATTTTTTTAATCTGATGAAATGTCAATTGAAAAAATCATACTCACAGCAATCTTTGACAAGCGCAAAATCGCCACTTTTTCAAGTTTATAGTTGTTTTTTACACATACAAATACAGCCTTCTAATTAAAAAAGTGGCGATTTCGCGCTTGTCAAAGATTGCTGTGAGTATAATTTTTTCAATTCACATTTCATCAACTAAAAAAATGCAACAATGCTGTGTGATTAGATCAATGTATAAACGAATCATAATCATATGGTGGAAATTTTTATTCAGTGAGCAGCTGCCCAAACCAAATGCAAATTTCATATAGTCTACATAATTTTCATCTCAAACTAGTCCACATCTTTTCTGTCTAAACATATGCCCAAGGAAAATCGCCTTTTTTCCCTGCTCTATTCTTAGAGCATTTTTCAAGTCTAGTTGATATTTTAAAAACGTTTTGATAACATAGATTAGTTTTTTAAAACTGAAAAACTTTAAATTTGTTTAAAAATTTTGTGTTAGCAATGTTTTGGGTAAAAACAACAATTTTCGTTCCATAATCGTACGACCGCCTGAAGAAACAGCACAAAAAAAGGGATGGAAAAGCGCAAAAAAAGGGACAGCTTTTGTTAACAAAATTATTAACATTATTATGTAAAAAAAATCTTATGTGGGCTCTGAACGCGTGTGATATATGCGTGAAGACGCCTCCCCACTAGCATTCCCTTATTTTTTTCCCTGGGAACTGTGATCTAGGATCTGATGTGAACGCTTGTTTTTGCTGTTTCATGGATCTGGGAACTGGTATATATGAACTGAGAACAGGTGTGAAGACAGTTTTCTTAAACACTATAAATAAAATATAATTTGCCCCAAAACTTAGAATTCCGTAACATAAAATATTGGTTTTCCAATTATTCTCATATCTACCTAAAAAGTTTTAAGCTGACTTAGTTTTTGTGTTTTTTTGGAAAATAGATTACTTTTATATTTTATTCGGCCAATTTTTAGACCAAAAATTCGGCTGACCCTGATCAAGCTGCTCAAGCATTGGCTGACGGGATTAATGGGGGATATGGACACGTGATGGCTAATAGCCAGAAGGACAACACCCGAATTGCAGGCAGAGTTTAATATTACTAAAGAAATATTCATAGTTTAAAAAAAAATCAAAAATTACTATAAAACTATACAGGAGATAAAGTTGGAATTTCATCAAAAGGCATATGCGCAGTTGCAATAGTTGTTAAATTTACTTGTTTTAATTGTGTATATCAAATTGAAATATCTCAAAATTGATAGTATTGTAAAACTTACAGTAAAATTATTATTTATAAACTAAGTTTTGATACTCATTTAAATTTTAAACAGGAAAAACAAAGAGTGATGGATTTTAAAATTACCAAAAAAATTTACCGAACATTGTAGACAATTGTAACATTGTAAACATTGTACTCTCTCAGTTCATTTGGTAGATTTTTACTAAATATTTGGTAAAAATTTACGAATTATTTGGTAAATTCTCAACTCAAAAAATATTTGGTAACCGTTACCAAGTATTTGGTAAAAATTGCGAATCCTGCATAGTTACCAAAAATTTGGTAGATTTCTAATTTGTACCATATAATTGGTATTTTCTGTTTACCAAAAATTTGGTTACTTTTTTGTATACCGAAAATTTGTTACTTGTACAAATTTTTTATATTTCAATTGTAATTGTTTATTTTAAGTGCATTATATGGTGCTTTAAGGGCAATTATTTGAATATTAAGCGTATTGTAAAATTTAAGTCCCATTTTTCCCAGAAATTGGCTAGAAAAAAAATATAGTGAAACTACGCATAAAATTTTCATCTAATTATTATATTTCTTTAAAATGATTAATTGAGAGATTTTATGATGCGTTTATATATATAGCACATAAGACGTGAATTTAATTTATTATAATATAATTATTTATTCAACGAACGTGAAGATTCAAAAATAGGTTTATAAATCAATAAAAATGTATCACATTTTACTATTTTTAGTAAATAGTATATGATCAATCTTTTTCATAAAAAATAAAAAAAAACAATAGCAAATTGTATTAACGGTTGTGAGTACAACTAAGCAAATCAGACTAACTATACAAAAATTTTTCAAGCAACATATTCAAATAGGTCACGAGCGTTTTGAAAACGAGAAATATGTTTTTATTTTTAAAAAAATCTATATAAAAAATTATAAAATTAAAATTTAAATAATTCAATAAAAAATTTAAATATAGTTTTTATTAATAGTTTTAATTTTCTTAAAATTTTATTTTAGTGTAAAGGGTAGTAAGTTTAGATAAAAACAAAACAAAGTTTATATAATTTTGTTTTAAAAAATTAATTTTAAGTTTTTTAATATAAAATACCGTTTAAATACAAGGATCGGTCCAAAACAACTTGTTCATTCATTTACTAGTCAGAATTGAACCAAACTTAAAACATAAAATTTTGACTAAGCCTAAATGGAGCTTAGACGTGATTATTTTTTAACAAAATTAGTGATTAGTTTATTTGTTCAAAAAATAAAAAAAATAATTATAAGACACTTATTCAATGATAAAAAAATATAAATGGATAAATTTCTTTTAATAATCCTTTATTTATATGGAACTATAGTTGAAAAAATTGTTTTTAGATACTGATGAATGTGCATCTGCTAGTACCAATGAATGTCACGAATATTCTGAGTAAGTTTTTTTCTTCTTTTGTTTGTTTTAATTTCAATTAATTTTAAAAATACAAGTGTCCCATGTCACGTTTTAATTCTATGGCTAACATGTAATTTCCTGCACCAATGAGCATCGCATACAAAGAAGTTTTTTGCGTTTCATGCGTGCTTGTTCGCCTAATCAAGCAGAAAATGTAAAAACTGCCTGAATCCAAAATTTTTCAAAAGACAAAATTTCCCAATTTTTCTCAAATTTTAATAATTATCTTTGTTTCATAAATATTTTATTCTGTAATTATGTGGAAAGTGTAGTTTATAGTAATTTTATATAATTGGTTTGTTATATGATAATATAATTATTTTATAATTCATATTTCTAAAAAACTAGATACATTATTTACAAAAATAATTTTAGTTGTTCCAACACTTACGGGTCGTATTCTTGTCATTGTAAAGACGGATACGTAGACCAAAGTCCTCAAAATGGCCGAAGTGGAACGATTTGCGTTGGTTGGAAATTTTAATTGATTTTCAATTTTGTTACTTGCTTATAAATGGAGTTTTTTTTGTACATTCAAAATTAGCACAACAAGGTAGATTTCAGTAACAAAGGTATTTAAAAAATATTGTTTTTATAAGTGAAGAACCTATTTATACCTAATATCAAATTCTGCAGGAATAGTGCAAAATATAAAGTAAATAACTTTGAATTTAATGATTTTTAAATTAAATTTAGCTGAACAAAATTTAGAAGACAACGTTTTAGAAGTATACCAGAACACTAAGCGACCTAGCTTAAATCTAATTGTTAAAAAAATCAAATTGTTCCTAAATTTAGAATAATTATTCACAGACAATACAAACATACCAGAAATTTTATATTTTTATAATACTAGTTTTAAACTACATTTATTTAATTTTTTAGAAGAAGAAGACTGTCACAAGTTTGGAAAATATTGTGTACCACTTTGGTTGTTAATTTTACTTCTGCTGCTCCTGTTGTTACTTCTTCTACTGCTTTTATGCTGTCTAATTTATTGCTGCTGGCGATGGTGCGTGTGTTGCAATGGTGGGAAAAGGTATGCACATCAAGCTAAAATATAGTAAATGCCTTGTTTACAAACTCTACTATTGTCCTTGTCAATTGTAAAGACAAGTCTACAAAATGCGTGTTAAATACAAGTTAACCCAATTAGTATTTTATACGTGCTAAAATGCTGAGATGTTTAACAATAAACAACGTTTGTTCAAATGGGAGGTTTTAAAAAATCATGTACTATATTTTTTGTTTATATAAATGATATAGTGAATTGCTTAGAAGGGTCTTGTGGTATTAAACTTTTTGCCGATGATAGCAAATTTTTTAAGACCTATAAAAATAATGAAAATCAAGATTTAAAAGTCACATTAAACAATTTTTGTAAATGGGCTGCTGACAGGCAATTAAACATAGCCTATAAAAAATGCAGTTCCTTGACATTTGGAAAAAGCTACAACAAATATAAATGAGTATGAATTAAATGGTACAAAAATTCTGTCTGTAAATGACATTTCCGATTTAGGAATAAATTTTAATGAGTCCCTAAAATTTTCTTTACACTGTCCAAAATCGCAGCCAGAGCATATTCACGTGCCTGTTTAATCCTAAAATGTTTTAAGACCAACAATCTTTTCTTACTTGTACGCGCTTTTAAAACTTTTGTACGCCCCATCCTGGAATCAAATGTGCCTGTGTGGAATCCTTTTTTAATAAAAGATAAAATTTGTTTTAAAAAAGTACAAAAATTTTTTACCCGTGTTGTTTGTTATAGATGCAATATCCCGTTTAAAGATTACATTAGTCATCTTGAATATTTTTTTAAAATCTTTAGAGTTAAAAAAATAATTTAGATTTATGTATGGTTTTCAAAAATGTAAATGGTTTGGTAGATCTGGATGTTAATGAATTTTTTCACAAGGTGTAAACGAGTATTTTTTAAGAGGACATTGTTTTAAATTAAAATCTAAAGATTTAAGTAAAATTAATTGCCACAAATACTTTTTTAGCCAAAGAATAATAAATATATGGAATTTTCTTTCAATCGAAACAGTGAAATCTAAACTTTAATTAACTTTAAAAAAATCCTCAGCAAAAATAACCTTAAAAAATTTTGTGCATTTTATTAATTATTTAGATATATGGTAGGAAACTACAATATTTTAATTTGTTGTGAATATACTTGTATTACTTCTTTTTTTCTTTGTATTTTATACTATTGTAACTTTGCGTTGACCTTTGCTGTGGTAAAAAATATGTTTGTTTTTGTAGTAAGATTTTGCACTAAAGTAATCATTTTCCCCAAAATTTTTGACATGTGAAAATATTCAATTTTTTTTTAGATATTTAATTAAAAGCAAATAAAAAATATACAAATAATCACAAGCTTTTTGTTTTCTAAAAAAAACGCTAATATTCTAAGCTAATCTCAAAACCCAGAAAATTTTTATGATTAAATTAAAAAATAATAAAATGTTATTCGTTTTACCAACTTATTTTATAATAGGTTGTACTTGACTTCTTATATTGTAAACATTTATATTTACTGTTCTACTGCTACTCTACTACAGTGTTTTGCTTTTAGACAATATTTTAATGTGGTAATATATTGGGAGGTAATTAAGTGTAATAACCTTTACCTGCCCGCTTGCCTTTTGTTATTTTGTGTGCTATTTTTTGTCTTCTTTATCATTTCTGACAATGTAAATGTATTGGCAAGTAAACTTTATTCAATTCAATTCAATATATTCAAACTATTTAGAAAACAAAGGTCCAAGCCAAAAAATTTTGTTTTGGGTAGTTTTTTTTATTTTAAAAAGCTTTAAAAACTAAACTTTTGGCTAGGTATTCCGACATTTTGGACTAAATATGAATCAGGTTTTAAAATTTGCTATCCAAGAATTATTTAGTTTAATTCGTAGCAACAAATATTTCAAACTCCAAAAAAATGACGTAAAAATTTTATAAATACTGTGATTATGGTTACTATACGCCTCTAACACAAAGAGTCAGTCGTGTGCCTAATAAACCTAAAGAGGTGTGACACAATATGATTTGAGGTAATTAGCAGTACAAAAGTCACTTAAAATTTTTTAAAGTGATCATTTTTGGATTAAAAACTGAAACAGCCATTTAAACATGAATGAAAAATATTTTAGTTGATAAAAATTTTCCAAAGGCAAGTAAAAGGTTTAGAAAAGAATTTATTTTGTAATAACACTTGCAATATTTACATAATATGGGCTAACTGACTTAAATACGGCCAGCCTTAATTTTAGCTACGGTTGTTGTTTTCTCATGCGCAAAGTTATAAAATAAACTATGAATGGTTCCGCCGTAGATAAATCGTCGTATCATCTATCTGACCATACACAGTTTATTTCATAACTTACGCATAGAGAAAATAACAACCGGTGGTCAAAATTAAGGCTACCGACTTTCCGTTAGTTACCCTTCTCCCAAAAGTACATACCCTTTTTTCAGACCTATCAGATCGTAATACTTCATTTGGTGACTTAGGTTTTTAAAACAAAATATTAATGGTAAACATTCTAAAACGAAAATTAATAACAGAGTTAACTAGTTTTTTTTGCACTGCAATTAATACGTAATCAAAATCAAATACAAATTTTAAAATTAAATACAAATTACAGAATTTCAAAATTACACATAAAATCTGCAGAGCTTCGCGCGATGTATTACGTTAGAAAAATTTAAAATAATGAAATTTTGTTTTCAAACTTTGGATTGTTTTTAAACTTTATAAATTACGTATCAAAAAATAAGATGATAAAATAACCCAAAGAACTTTTTTTTATTTTTTAAACCATAAGATATTTAAAGGAGATACGTCAAAAGTTATGTCGCGAAAAATGACGAAGCTCAAACAGAAGCTGGATACAATGATGAACATCCTATAATGACAAGTCAAGGTGCTGGAACGGACAGCCGAGCCAGTGGAAATCTGAGCAGAGCAACAGGTACTAAAAGCTACAATACAACTATACAAAACTTGTAACAGGGATAATTGTAACATGTAACATGACAAAACTTGTAACATGTAAAATTATAATGTGTAATTTATCTAACTTGTATAAGCTAGTTTAAAATGCAGAATACTATACTACCATTTAGATGGTAAAGTTTTTTTAATGTTTCCATTATATTCCTTCCATTTGACAACAAGACATAACGAAACACTTAATACAAATATTTTTTCCGTTTAACAAACCCAACTTCTGTGGATTAGTACATATGAAAGACGCTGCATTACCCTCGTTTTGAGTGGTTCCGTTACTCCCCTATTAATTCCTTCTCAACAATTAAACCAACCGCGTCTCGTTCTTCTAACGTCTTTTTAGTGCTTCTTTTTTTTGCTAACATGGAAAATCCATGAAATTGGTGAATTACTCATATATACTTGTCTAAATAATACAAAACATGTATCAAAGGGAAGTTCTTAGTTTATAATTTTAGCGTGTACCTTATTAAACTTGTTTAAGCCAGTTTAAAACTCAGTGTTGAGCTAAACGCCAATGGAAATTTAAGCCTTTTATTTTAGTTATGTAAGAACTTTGAAATTTGTAAATATAATTAGCTGAATATTAGAGCAAAGACTTAGGCCTTTTCCACGCCTAAGGTTTAGGCTGTGTCTTTAATTGGGAAGTGTAAAATGCAATAACGCTGTTTTTTGAGTTTTATTAGTTTTCAAAATCTATAGTGTGGTTTTCAAGAAACAGTTTGTATCATATTTTATTATTAAAATATTTTTTTTTAAATTATTGTTTTTGAAATTTATTTTTAAAATTTCGAAAGTTATTTTTAATTCGCTAAAAATATCTACAAATAAAACCCATACAGTTATGCAAAAGATATCTAAAAGTTTGACGTTAAAATTAAGATTATTCGAAAGTTGGAACATGGTCTTCAAAATTAAGTAGTATTGATAAAATTGAAAAATTTGAATTGTTGAAAAAATATGTCATAGGGTTTATAAAAACTAAAAACAGAAAAATTATGTAAACAAACATCTATTTTAAAATTCATAAAATAACAAACATATCATATATAAACAATTTATTAAACATTCTGTGTTTATTTACTTTACACCGTAATTCTTCTTTTTGCTCAGTTACTAAAAATCGATTATATTTTTAGGATATACCGATAACGATCGACCGCATTCTAGCCCACTTGGAGATAGACCTCATCCCGGTATGGATTTTATTGTTTTTTTTTCTGTTGCAAAGATTTTTAGTTAGTTTTGTAAGGTTCCCTTAAAAGTCAAACTTTTGGTCTTCGATTTTGATTATTTTTGTGAAAACCTTACCCCTGCCCCCAATAGCCCACAAAAACTTTTTTATCAACATATTTCCAGTGGTTCAGGAGATACAACCCTTCAAAAATGGGTTTTTTTGACAATTCCGTACTTAGATTGCTCAATGGGTATTAAAATTTAAATTGCTAAATATGCACTTAAAGAAAGCGGCTACCTTCTACTTTAATGCCTTGATGGTTAAAATTGGTGCATTATTTTTTGAGATATTGCGTTTCCCGTAAAAAAAACCTATTATTTTTTCGCTAAAAAAACCAAAGGACGGCAGTGATTTGATCAAGTTTGCCCACCATTTTTGCCGTCATTTCGTATTTTTACAAAATAATCGCAGGTTTTTTGTACGCAAAACGCAATATCTCGACAAATACTGCACCAATATTAACAATCAAGGTACAAATTAAAGTAAAAAGTAGTTTTTTTTTGTATGCATAGTTTGTGACTTAAATCATTATACCCATTGAGCAATCTTTCACGTACAGAATTGTCAACAAAGGCCATTTTTGGGGAGTCATAACTCCTAAACCACTAGACATATTTTGTTGAAAAAAATTTTTGGGCTATTGGGGACAAGGGAAAGGTTTTCACTTAAGAATATCAAAATCAAAGACAAAAATTTTGACTCCGCACCGCACCTTTAATCATCATAAAGTAGGTCTCCCATTAAAGCATTGGAGAAGCAAGAAAAAACAAAATTACTTCCTCGAAAACACAAATTTTCAAAGCCCACAAAACAACTAATTGTTTTGACTGAGTTCTAATTAGTGATTTATCTGAGAAAGAGCAAAAAACTTAGTTTAAAAACTGGTTGAAATTCGACAACCAAGTTATATCTGATCTTAACCAAATATTATTGGAGTTCAAGAAACGTGGTTCAATAAACAATTTATTTTCTTAGCGGTTCCCAGGGTTATTTCATGTTTTCCAATATGTATTGTTCCTGTTTTACTAATATTTATAATATTTTTGTTAAATCATTGGTAATTTTATTTTAGTAATATGTAATGAGGTAGATTACATATTACTAAAATATGTTATGTACGATAATGTTTTCTCAACCATAGTGGCACTATCAATTATGTTGAGGAGAACCCAAAAACAGAAAAATTTGAAAAGTTAAACTAAGTAATATGTAAACCAGTCTACTCAAAAAAATTTTAGAATAAGTAAAATATGGACGTGTTCCTTTATGTAAATTGTATTTTGCTTAAGTCTTTACTTAAGCTATTTAGAGTTTCCTTTTTTTAACATACGCCATCAGCAACGGTTCACCATGCAATAGCTTAGCCTATTAATACAAGTAAAAAAATCACTCCACGCTCCTCCCGAATGTACACATTTTTTATTAACCCATTTAGAACATAACGATGATGAACGGTACAGTTTTGTTGATGAAGAAAATTTATATGATCATAACGACCCCGAACCCAACAGTGACTATGATCACAATGATGACAATAATAATGATAATGAAAATCATGATGATAATACAAACCAGGATGATGAGGAACCTCCAATTCCAACCCCGCCACCGGTCGTCAACGTAATTTTTTTAGAAATATATTATACGACAAGTTTAAAGTCCTTTGAAATAAACTATAAGTTTAGTTCTCTTTTTTATTAATTAAAAGGATTGTTATCAAACATTTGGTAAAAATTTAATGTTTGGAACACTTTGAGTTGAATTAACTGTTTTACCACTGTATAACAAACATAAAATATGCCACATACTATAAGCTAAATAATACAAAAACTACTATTAGCAGTGCTTACACATTAAGTATGCAAATCATCTATCAAATAAACGAAATCATTTGTACACCAAAAACAATTAATATATATATACTTACAAAACCTTAAACATAATTCTTTATATGGTATGTTATACACCTAATGTCAATTTTCAATTCATGCGGATATTTATTTTTTAAAAACCCAATATAATATAAGATATATGTTTATGAAGTTTTTTGTTTGATCCCTAAATAATTTGTATGTGCAAATTTACAATTGCAGTGTCTAAGCTTAAAGTGTCACTAATTGTTTACAGTATAGTAGTATAAATAGTTTTTTCTTATTTTTCCATGGAGTTTTGTAAAAAGATCCCTATTCAAGTGTTAGACGTGCAGTGTTGCTGGGATACTCCTAAAACCCTTTGTATACAAGACAAAGCTATAAAAGGAAATATTGCTGTACTATATTACAACCATTAACTCATTCTCTTGCAACAATAAAGAATTTTTTCAGACTTCCCCCGCAAAAAAGCGCAAACGCGCAAAACTTAAACGTGAAAAAACACACGAAATCGATGGCGACGTTGGTGCGGCACCACTTTCCTCTGACTATGGACACTCGGAGCCTGAGCTGGAGCGAGAGGAAGTCCCTGAACAAGAACCTGACATTCCAGGTAAGAAAAGAGCAGTTTCTCATTCTGGTGATGTGTGAGGGTTTCACTTTACTTTTTACTCCCTATGTAGAGGGCGTCTTCTTCTCTCTCTCGCAACATTACTTCTGAAAGGGTAAAATATGAATTTTTTATTCAAATACAAGCTAATACATTTTTGTTAAAATATATGCTCACTTTCAACAATAAATATCATAAAATGGACAAGAAAGCCCAAATGTCCACGGAACGTGCACAATCAGCTTGAACGCCTTAATCCTTTAATTTCACTTATTTGAGATTAAAATATTGCTCAGCAAATGAATATTGGGGTGATTTATTCTTTTCAGTCTTTGTTGTGCTCACGTTTTGCATGCAATAGTGATGCTGTTCCTATGCCCGATCTTGCGGTTTTTTGTATGAAAAATCAACATTTTGAGTGTTTCTGTAGTACTGCTGTAACAATTTGAACAATATGACAGGACTAACAAAATCTAAATTATCCTCCCAAAGGGTTAACACTTTCCCAAACACGCTATGCTTACAGTGGTTTATGGAGTTTTTCCCTAGTTATTCTAGTTGTACATTTTTTCACTGCGAACACCTGGTCGTGAAGAATGAAGTATGACCAGATAAAACTAAAATACATCATGGAACACTTTGCGCTCAAGGGATCAGAAGGAAAACCATATAAATATAGGCAGGTTACACTGTACATATACAATGACTATAAATTTTTCTCAACCAGTTCGGCAATTGAGATAAACAGAAGTGCGTAAATTAGCTCATCGTTCAGCTTTAATAAATCGACCAGATAAACTTGCATATTAAAAAATGTGAGCACATTACAGTATTATAACTTTCATGTTTAAGTTGTTTATTTTTGTTTGTTTTCATGCCAATGCAACCTATTCATACCAAAGTCATTGCTTAGCGCACTAATGCTTAGCTTTCTTAGAAATACTTCACATTTACAAAATTTTTGTTCTTGTGCCAATGCGATAATCTAAATTGTTTATTTCATTAATAACATATGTTTTATTTTTTTTTGTTTTTGAGAATTAAAAAAATTTATATAGAGTAATTCTGATTTTTTTTGTTCAAAGAAGGTACAATGACAAGTAGTGCCAGTCATATGTAGGGGAAAAATTGAGAAACAGCGAGCGACAAGTACATGTTACAGTTTCAAATATTTCAAATGTTTATTGGTTTGAAGTCAATATTACAAGTGCAAAAGCATTTTTGAGGATTTTTATTTTTTTGCCGTTTCGTACGTACGGCGCTGCAGGCACGCTTGGTTCCCACATTTTTAATGTTTCAATTAAAGAAAATGCTTCTATTAAGTTTGAAATGGACTTTTTAAAATTGATTTTTAAATTTTGAATAATTTTACAATCAAAACAATAAAAAAAACCTATGTAGGTTTGAAATTAGTTTCAAAGCACAAATTCCAATTTTATTCTTGCTAATTCAAAATCATTGTTCACGGCAATACTACTTTAGTAATGCTTTCTAACTATTGTGATGTTTAATCAAAAAACCAAAATTTATTTAGCACAAACTGATATATTAAAGCAGTTTAACATAGGGAAACATATAATCGTGTAGCAATTTTTATTATGTATAGGTTTAAACTAAAGAAACTAAGAAAACTACATTTTTTTCAAATTTTTTTTTCTTTTTGTACCCGTTTTTGTACAGTAAAAGACGCTTATTCAGAAATATAATAAATAGTCTATACAAAAAACTTAAAAAGCATACCACGTATAGGTCGTGTATTTTGTTGAATAATGCCACCTCACTTGACATCATGACGTAACAAACTTTTTTATAAAAATTTAAAGTCTCAATGCTGTTCTCAATTTTTGAGAATTATAATCATTATTTGGTTTACCTGTGACGCCTAAAAAAGTATTTTTATGTGTTACCACATAACTCTCCCCTAAAAAAATAAACTAGTCACAATTGTCCGCATAAATATTGCCTAAAAAATTAAAAAAATAGATTTTTTGATATCTGTTAATTCTCTAATTTTTGAGAAAACTAAGAAAGCATCATTGCTTTCATAAAACGCACATAGGACCCAAAACCTATTAGCAACAGCTTTAAGTAATACGCTCTATCGTCCAAGAGGAGCTGCAGCGAGAAAAAAAACAAGAAATTTAAGATAGTCTTTGGACTTTCAAATTTATGGTATTCCGTGGACTTTCAGAAAAACCAAACGTTACCGACGCGAAACAGGTGTCTGATCTAATTGGAGCCTGTTTAGAAGGCTGCAATGAACCCTCCCCAAAACCGACCGAAGTATTCAGATTGGATAAAAAACGTGAAGAT
>JASAMX010012324.1:0-10520 GCA_030248175.1 Microlaimidae sp. YZB2_3
GTTGAATCAGGTAGGAAAGGTAAGAGACAAGTATGGGGCGAAACAATGTATAGGAACTGTGTGGAGCGTTGAATCAGGTAGGGAAGGTAGGGAAGGTAAGAGACAAGTAGGGGGCACGAAACAATGTATTGGAACTGGGTGGAGCGTTGAATCAGGTAGGGAAGGTAGGGAAGGTAAGAGACAAGTAGGGGGCACGAAACAATGTATTGGAACTGGGTGGAGCGTTGAATCAGGTAGGGAAGGTAAGAGACAAGTAGGGGCACGAAACAATGTATTGAAACTGGGTGGATCGTTGAATCAGGTAGGAAAGGTAAGAGACAAGTATAGGGCACGAAACAATGTATTGGAACTGTGTGGAGCGTTGAATCAGGTAGGGAAGGTAGGGAAGGTAAGAGACAAGTAGGGGGCACGAAACAATGTATTGGAACTGGGTGGATCGTTGAATCAGGTAGGAAAGGTAAGAGACAAGTATGGGGCACGAAACAATGTATTGGAACTGTGTGGAGCGTTGAATCAGGTAGGGAAGGTAGGGAAGGTAGGGAAGGTAAGAAACAAGTAGGGGCATGAAACAATGTATTGGAACTGGGTGGAGCGTTGAATCACGTAGGAAATGTAGGGAAGGTAAGAGACAAGTAGAGGCACGAAGCAATGTATTGGAACTGGGTGGAGCGTTGAATCAGGTAGGGAAAGTAAAAGACAAGTAGGGGGCACGAAACAATGTATTGGAACTGGGTGGAGCGTTGAATCAGGTGGGGAAGGTAGGGAAGGAAAGAGACAAGTAGGGGGCACAAAACAATGTATTGGGCCTGGGTGGAGCGTTGAATCTGGTAGGGAAGGTAGGGAAGGTAAGAGACAAGTAGGGGGCACGAAATAATAAATTTTGGAACTGGGTGGAGCGTTGAATCAGGTAGGGAAGGTAGCGAAGGTAAGAGTCAAGTAGGGGGCACAAAACAATGTATTAGAACTGGGTGGAGCGTTGAGTCAGGTAGGGAAGGTAGGGAAGGTAAGAGACAAGTAGGGGGCACGAAAGAATGTATTGGAACTGGGTGGAGCGTTGAATCAGGTAGAAAAGGTAGGGAAGGTAAGAGACAAGTAGGGGGCACGAAACAATGTATTTGAACTGGGTGGAGCGTTGAATCAGGTAGGGAAGTTAGGGAAGGTAAGAGACAAGTAGGGGGCACGAAACAATATATTGGAACTGGGTGAAGCGTTGAATCAGGTAGGGAAGGTAGGTAAGGTAAGAGACAAGTAGGGGGCATGAAACAATGTATTGGAACTGGGTGAAGTGTTGAATCAGGTAGGGAAGGTAGGGAAAGTAAGAGACAAGTAGGGGGCACGAAACAATGTATTGGAACTGGGTGGAGCGTTGAATCAAGTAGGGAAGGTAGGGAAGGTAGGGAAGGTAAGAGAAAGTAGGGGGCACGAAATAATGTATTAAAACTGGGTGAAGCGTTGAATCAGGTAGGCAAGGTAGGGAAGGTAAGAGACAAGTAGGGGGCACGAAATAATGTATTGAAACTGGGTGGAGCAGGATGAATGCAGTTGACATAATTTAATTAGAGGCAGGTGGTGTTGCTTTATGTAAAATTTTAAACATGTAACAAAAAGCTTCGGCGTAACGCAGGTAAATCTGCCTCACAGGCCAATAAAAGCGAGTTTAACTGGTAATATTTAACTGATATAAGTTAACTGGTAGAAAAAAAGGGTGGTGCTAAAAACACAGCAACTATAAGATTGCAACTAGCCAGTAATAAACTAGTCTAGTCTATTCTAGACTATTCAGTCTTCTATCTAATAAAATTTCATAATTTAAAGTTCAATTCTAATAAGGTACAAACTACCAACTATTGCCTTATAATTGCCAGTCTAAGGCTTGTTAAAATAAACCATTTGCACATGCAGCCTCTTACCCCAAAACAAATTTTACAGCTAGTGGACCTGTCAGAGTCCAGTTTTTGTAACGTACTAATATTAGCAAAGCGTTCGCAACGTTTGTAAAAATCTCCATATAAACACTTTATATTAGTGTTATTGCTACCCTTCAATACTATTTTCCTGAGCTACAAAGCTTCGAAAAGCCGAGCTGTGTTGCTTGGAGCTTTGGGAACGATTACTAGTTTCACTAGTTTGTATGCTAAGAGCTCCAAGTTCCCGTTACTGTTTTTCCGTAAGTGACGTTGAGAAGACGACAATAAGGGAAGCGCGAAGAAGAGCACTTGTGGGACCCGAACATTTGAAGAAGAAGCTGATCGTTTGTGTTATGCAAATTCAATTCGCTGATTGTTTGTGTTATGCAAATTAAATTCGCTGATCGTTTGTGCAATGCATATTAAATTAAACAACATAAAATTAAAAATGAAAATATGAGATTTTTGGAAATTATCGAACGGAAAACTCTATTGTTTAATTACAATAAGAAACAGCAAAATTGGTAACTGCGGGTAATTTGGCGCCAACCGTCAAACAGCATTCTATTTTGAATTAAGTTTCAAAATGTGCTATTACCTAAAGGCAAACCAAACGTAGCTGCAACAGTGTGTTCACGTATTCATTAAACAACTATTTTTTTATGTCACAAAATAAGAATTATTCCTAAAATACCATCTGAAGTTTATTTCTACTTCAAATCTTTCATTTTCTGAATTTTGATTGGCTGATACAAGTGACGTCAGACTCTCGTGATTTGAGTGGTTATTGGGGGGCATTTTTCAGTCCAACGAACAACTCTTGCAGCCACGTTGGGTTTACCTTTAGTAATATTTATTTTTTTAATGCAAAAAAACTTCTCTGTAGTAAAATAAACCTACGCAAATAGTATTTATTTCATTTGTTGCGTTGACACCTGTTGCATAATTTTGACGGTCAGATGTTACAATAAAGGTTTTTAACCATATTGATATTGATTTTTTTTTAATTACACTATATGTGTAATAATAGTACAATATACCGTTTTTTTAATTAGAAATATCAAACAGTTTTGTGCGCTATGTGAAAAGAACCCCTATTAACATTGTTAGTTTTGCATAACACAAACAATATTTAAAGCGCTCTGATCGAAGCGATGGCATTCAGCGTAGTCGGTGAAGCTACTCTTTCCGAACTTGCAAAAGAGCTTCGACTTGACAGGATTCATGCACCGTTCTTCGAGTGCGCACATCAGCCACCTTCAAACAATACGTTTACTTGTTTGCCATAAGTTAGCTTGTTAGCTCTTTAGCTCGTTAGCTGTTAAATAATAGCTTCGCCTTAATGTATTGTCAAAATAATTATGGGAAGAGTATTTAAGGTTGTTTTATAAACAGGTCGATTGCGCTTTCAAGGATTTTACTTTAATAAAATAGGACCTTTAAATAACTTTTAAAATAAGCAAAATAAAGTAAGAATACTGGGCAAATGATTTGTTTAGTAGCATGTATAGAACGCTGATGTGGATATAAAAAAACAGAGCACAGTACATAATTAAGTGCCTGTTTTTTATGTTCCGTCTAGAAAGTGTACTATCAAAGAAAACTGGAACAACGTGTGGCTACATAACTTAAACTAAAAATTTTTTTACAGAAAACGCAGGGATTATGACCGCTTTTTCCCTTTTTTTCCGCTTCAATAGTTGTGAGAACCAGCCATTTTTGTATAGGGTTCCGCGATACATGGGCGCGGGGCGGCGGTTGGCGGGGGGTTAACCCCCAAAATCTAAGAAGGTGGGTTCCCCCCTCCACTCAGAAATGGGGGGGAGAAAAGGTTAACCCACCCCCCAATTTTGGAAAAAATACGAGAAAATGTCTTTAAAATGACTTCTAACTGCCTCCAAACTTAAGTTTTTAGGTTAAAATGAATGTTTTAAACAATAAAAAACTCAAAAATGCAACAAAAAGCTTTTTGACCTAAAATTAGCGTTTTTTACCTATTTTTTCTTTAAAATCGAAAAACGATATGGGTAAAATTCACTCCAGAAAAAAAACGATATGGGTATTTTGCGTTTATCGGATTCCAACCCCCCTTTTAATTTGTGGTTTAATCCCCCCACTTCGGACCAACTTGCCCATGTATGGGTCTATAAACAAACAAAAGTCAATTAATACACAAAATTACGCGTTATTTAATTATTAGGGCATATACCATTTCAAAGCTTCTTTAACCTTGTTATTTGCACGAATTATTATTAAATTAGCACCAGTCATTTGAGTTGTTTGGTATAATTGCAACATGTCCCCAGAGGAATTATATCGGAAATAATTGAACATACCTATAAAAAACGTGCGTAAACAACTAAAACTAAGTAACTATAGAAAAAATTGTCGTGGCTGCGACTCTCGCCTTTTTGTATGCGCCAATAATCGCTTAGAATAGCTTTTTCTCCGTAAAATCAACTAATCAACGCAACGGCAGCTGAAAGGGTGTCTCCGCAGCGTTCCAACTTTTCTTCCGGCCGTAAATCGGAAATGCGTTTACATTCTTACAGTATGACAAGCTCGAGGATTAACAGCCGGAAGCGATTGAAATGGTTTGCACTGTTGAATGGTTGCGTGGATTTTAATAAACGGTATAAGCCAAAAATAAGCCACGCCCACGTTTGCAGCCACGAGTATTTTACCTATAACGTGCGTAAACATAGTGTCGCAAAAATAAAATCGGCGTATTGTTTCGCTTATAGTACAATAACAAATAAAGCGTGTTTTTGATAGAAAAAATGAAAAAAAAGGTTACTACATACTATTTTTATGTTTTTTTATTAAAAAGGAGATACATAGGATTTGAATCTGTTTTTTTTTCTCAAATCTAAAAACCTTATCTACTGACGTGCAGGACTTACACTCTCGCCCTGTAGCTCTACACTATAGGTATTTATTAACCATAACGAAGATTGTAAAATTTAAATACAGATTACTGCGACTCATTTTTTTCTATTGCCAATATTTTTTTTTCTTTTTTAAGATCCAACTTTATGTTTTTTTATGTATAAAACAGTAGCATTTTTTATATTGTCCGAAAACTGCTGTTTTGGTAATGTTTCAAACGAAAGAAGTTTGAAATGAGGGTTGTAAAGTAAAACAAGCGAGTATTATTGTTCTTCCAACTTGTTGCAAATAAGTCGATAAAAAACTGAGTTTAGAGATTATATACGTATCCATGTTCTGTATAAAAGATTTTTTAGTCAAAAATTTCGAAACTGAGCCAATTGTTTCTCAATTTTTTTGTCAAAAACTCGAATTTTTCACCTTCGTAATTTTGGACGACTCAACTGCTGCACTAATCCTGCAGTATTTTATGTACTGCTGCAAATAACAAAATTGTATACTATAACTAACAAAATGTAAACTGTAAAAAAGTCACAGTTGTGTCTATTTTTAAGGAATTTTAATCTATGTTGGCGCAATTGTAAACAAATGATTAAAAAAATCATTTAATCGAAATTATTTTATGTTCATATCTACAAACATCTCATAGTAATGCTCATTTAAACGTTACGCCAAGTTACGCCAAGTTTTAATCATTTTATTTTTTACATTTCGCACAAGTATTTATTGTTTAAAGTGTCACTTATGTTCACCTTTAAACTCCTAATGTATAGCAATTAAAACATCCCAAAAATTTCGCAAAGAAATACGTTGGCAAAAATTTTCAAGGAGCGAAGTAGCTCGGGAGCTAAATGGATTGGGAGCCAAGAGGCAAGAGCGAACAGTCCCGAATTCCAATAACTCATCTACGCACTTATACAATACACAAACACTGGCACGTACAATACAAACTAACGCAGACATACATGCACACGCACGCGCGCATGCACGTTTTGTTTTTTTTTCATATATGTCTGGACTATTCGATTTGATCTCCGTGTATTATTTAAAATCACATAGAAAATGCTATAAATGCCCCGTAATACTTTTGTAAGTAAAATCGCATTTCTTATGTAGGTGTGAATAAAACGTCGTTATTATGGCAAAATGAGCCACAATTTGTATAAAGTTATAGAACTTTGACTAATTTTTGATTTAAAACAGCGCCTTATTAAATACAGAACGAGTCATAGTCACGTGTATTTTATAAGGACTGTTCTGTGGCTCATTTTGCCGTAGTAACGACGAAACACTCGATTACGTGGATTGGTCGCGGCAAAGATACTGTGACCGGTGTTATCGAACAAAAGCAGCGGTGTCAATTTTCCACTATCGATATTCTTGAACACTTGCTTAAAATAATGCGCACCCTTTAGCCACTGAACACTGGTGTCCATCCAAATTATTGTTGGAATTTCGCGCAGAACTTCCTAAACATTTTTAAAAAATTTAAATTAAATTAAAAAGCTTAATAAACTAAGCTTATTAAAAACTTGGTGGTTTTATGCACTGGTTTTAATTGGAGAAAGTATATAGTGTTATTAATTAGTGATGTTCCTACCCTTCAAAATTATGCTCTGGAGCTGCGGCCATTTAAAGCGGAGGGAGCTCCGGAGCTGCAGAGCTCCGTCCTTTAAATAAACGATTTTAAGCTTATTTAAGCTTAAAATAATTTAAAGTTACTCTATTTGCATTTTTAAGACTATTTCTAACGTCTTATATGAGTTTTAAAAAAAAAATTAATTTACAAAAAAATTTCACAAAATAATCTATAGCATCACTCTTTAATTATTGATGAATTTAGGGGGAAAAATAGGGCGGAGCTTCGAAACTCGGGGAGTTGCTCCGAAGCTCCTAAAAGTGGAGCTCCGCTTTGGAGCTCCAGAGCTCGGAGGTCCGGGGCACATCACTATTATTAATAGTGCCAGTTGTTTCCATAAATTTAAATGTAATGGTCAATTTCCTTTCTAATAGATAAAAAAATTTTATTTTGCTGGTTTAATTTAAATTTTTATATATTCTTACAAAGTACAAGATGGTTTTTTTTATTAAAAAATTAATCATAAGATTTCTTACTGAATATTTATAATAAATAAGTAATAATCGATCAATTCAAAAAACTTTGTTTTGTTTTAAACATTTAGATACAAAATAAAAACACCACACAGCCATTATAATTCAAGCAGTTATTTGCTCTTCTGATTAAATAAACTACAAACAGAATAAGATATTAACAAAAATATTATATTTTTGATATTGCCGATAACAACGTATTTTATTTTTACGAGCATCATTGGAACCTTGGAACAATTTAACATCTTAATTTTGTATTTCAATTCATGCACATGCACCTGCACCTAGGGATCAACCGGGGCCCCGACCCCGGCCCCGGCTTGCCCCGGCACTTTTTTTTCACCCCGGCCCCGGCCCCGGCAATTTAGCTGTCAAATGAGCCGGGGCAAACCGAGGTAAGGACCCCCTAAGAATGCAAATTTTAAAGCGCTTCTAAACATTTTTGACAGTGAAATATTATACAAGATTTTATATACAGAGCTAATTTAATTGTTTTAATATTAGAATATTTATTGTTTATTATGCTATATTAAGATTTTCTAAAGCTTCTTTATTTTATTAAGATTCCTTATTTTAATCACGAATCCTTATTCTAAAAATTTAAAGATATCTTGAGTATTAAAGATATCTTGAGTATTGAGTATTAAAAGCCGTTTGTAGATTTTATTTAGAAGATGAGAGTTTGACAGTAGATATCTATGGTTGAATTATACTGGCTGACCTCTAGTAAGTTTGTATAAGAGACGTAAACGGATCAATTAAAATTGTGCGGTTATAAAATTTTAAATAAACAAATTGGAACGCATAGTTTTTTTTTTAATTCCTCTTTTTCAAAAAATATACATAAATTAGTCAACTTTCACGCTTTAAAAAATTGTATTTTTGTTCCAAATTGTATTTTTGTTCCAAATTGTGTAAAATTGATAAATAATTGTTAAAATATGGTATTTAATCTTAAATACAAAACCGTTTTTACTGAAAGTTTTAAATGATTTTAATGTTAAATAGTCGATTCAATACTGCAAATCATCGAGATCAGCTAGGTTTTATTTGCCTCTATAATCACAAGACGTATTTTATATATATTGAAGTTATTCTAATATCATTGCTTATATCAAAAATATATAAAACAAGAGAATTTTCGGCTAGACAGGGAATTTTTTAGCTAAATTTTACAAGAAATGTTGCACTTGTGACTTTTCACGCGCAAGCTATTTTCTGTGCACTCAATAAAACTTTATTCGCACAGTGATATTTCGTACACCAAAAAACTCGTTTCCTCTAAGACTATTATACTAAATCGCTTTGTGCAAAAAATTTGCAGAAAATGATGATTAAATTCGATCGATTATTTAAATTCGATCATTTGTGAGTTGATTAGAACGGTTTATTGTACAACTGGACATAATTTATTGTTTCTCAGTCAAAAAATCATAATTTGCAAAAATTTAAAAGCCTATCATTATCTCCAGACAGTTTTCTTTAATTTAAGCTTCTACTTGTTGTTCAACGTGTAACTGGCAAAAAGTTACAGCTAAAATGCCAAATGGTATCAAAATGAGCAAAATTTGGGGAAAAAGTGCATTTAATTTCGGCACTTTTTAAAAGGACCCTCTTAATCGAGTTTAAGTGCAGTGCTATGACCCCTACACATTTCAACGTTGTCTTTTAACTATTTACAATTACAATTTAACACCCGACCACTTAATTCTACCCGTTTTTACCTACAGCAATATGTGTGCCGAAATTACAATATTTTATTTTATAACGATTGCTCACCACAGACGCAGCGTAGAACAACGGGGACTAAAAGTTCGGAAAATAGACTAAATTTTACCAGGACAGTTTAATTTTTAAACCAATTTATTGCGTAATCATGAAATGCCCATGTTCTAAAAACGAGTATCAATTTTATTTTTTAAAAATCACACAATTTCACATGAAAATATCGTAACATAACATGTAAAAAGCTCACGACAGTCATTTACATATAATTAGGTGTCCTTTGAACTATCAAACGTCGTATTCCGTCCACGATTACCAAAGATATAGTCCAAAATCAAAAATGTTCAATTTGGAAAAGTGCCGAAATTAAATGCACTACCCTATTTGCTTGGATTATATATTCTTGCGTTTATTTTTAGGTGAATATTGGAAATCGTTTTTAAATTTTGTTACGTTCAAAAAATTCAAGCTGATGTCTAGTCTTTATTTTAAAATTTTAAAGTTTATTGTAAATCTACACAATAGTATTCATAAAATTTAAAAAAAAACTGCGGAGTCAGTCCAGTTGTTTTTGAACCCAATAGACACCAAACGTGTTTTTTTAAAACAAAAAGCTAATAATGAACTGTTTATATTTAATTTGAAAAAAAGTTTTCGCATAATGTTAAATAAGAATAATACTAATTTTTAAATAAAATATTTTGCTCGAAACTAGCACTCTTGTGCGAGTTTAATACTGAAAACCCGCCATTTTCTGCTATTTTTGGGTGCACCAATTTTTAACAGTGTTAGCGTTTTGCAGTGCATATTGAAACTTTGCTTCCACTTTTGCAAGTAAATGCGCTACACGAAAAAACAATTATTGACTGCAAAAAAAATCTCTTCGCAAGAAATCAGTGGTATACGCACAGAAAGCCGCGAACGTTTAAAATGTTGCATTTTTTTCTTCCATAATTTTATTCAAAAACCTAGTGTATAATCAAAAATTTTTTTTGGGTTATATTATGTTTTTGATAAGTCTCGAAAAATCATAAAAAGTATTGCAAAATCACGAAAATAATTACATTGAAAAAGTTTACGTGACGTTAATTTTATAATTTTTGGCTAAAATTAAATAATTTGATTAAAATCATTAAAACAATCAGCTTGAAACGGGTTGCCCACGACTCGCTCCCGCCGACTCGCTCCCGGCCGACTCGCTCCCAGCCCAACTCGCTCCCAGCCCAACTCGCTCCCAGCCCCACAAGCTCCCAGCTCAGCTCTGCCTCCCAACTGCCCCGACTCGCTCCCAGCCCAACTCCGCTCCGAGCCCGATCTCGCTCTCAGCTCAACTCGCTCTCAGCCCGACTCGCTCTCTCACAGCTCAGCTCGCCTCTCAGCCCGACTTGCTCCCAGCCCACCCCCGGCTCCCGAGCCCGACTCGCTCCCCAGCTCAACTCGCTCTGAGCCTGACTCGCCTCCCAGCCCAGACTCGCTCTCAGCCCAACTCGCTCCCAGCCCGAGCTCGCCTCCCGGCGTAAAACTGCAAACTCATTTTTACATAACAGATTATTAGTTTAAATCTCGAATGGTTACATTTAGGAAGCGACCAATTAGACTTAAAACACTTATTGTTGTCGAATTAAATGCTATAGGTTTATTTTAAATTTTATTTCCAAATTATTTAAAACTGGTTAAATAAAATAAAAAGACATACTGTGCGTATTTCTGTTATTGTTTTTTTTTATTTTCTTTATAGATTTTTCTGCGTGCCGTGCGTGCTGGTATGAATCACTCTGTTGCTTCTACAGTGCCGTTGGTTTAGAAAATGTACATATTACACAAAATTATATAACAAAAGGAATAATGGATCCATGAATGTGCTCAATAAATATGTAATTATGAAGA
>JASAMX010012326.1:0-17280 GCA_030248175.1 Microlaimidae sp. YZB2_3
CATTCTCGAATATGCTCTATTGCCCGTAGTTAAACCTCTTACGTGAAAACAACCATTTTTTCTAAGTCTCACGTTACTGTGTAAAATTAAAATAAAACCTAATTGCAACTTATAAATTTTATTTTTTAATTCTTTTAATAATAATGTGTTTATATATTCTTATAATTAAATTAGAGATCATAGTTTTTTAATAATTACGTAATAATAGAATAGTAATATTATTGTCTTGATTATAAAGTCAAGTATCAAAAACTTTTTAATCCATAATCTTATATTTAATTCAAGATTATATACATACATGGGCGTAGCCAGGGGGTTCTAAAATCCCTATTTAGATCGGCAAAGGGAAAAATTTGGGGTTAGACCCCCCTTTGGGTCGCCAAGGATAAAAATTTGGGGGGTGTAGAACGACCATTTTTAAAAAATTTTCTCGCGCTTCGCTCAGCGTCCCATTAATTATATAGTCTCCACTTGCAAATTTGTATTGCTTTGTTTTGTAATCTTGGTATGACCACGTTAGACCCACCCCATTCTTTATGTTTTAATTGGTCTCCACTTCTAAATTTGTGTTGTTTTGTTTTTTAATCTTGATATGACCACGCTGGACCCCCCTCCCTTTAGATTTGTTATATAGTGGTACTAAAAATTTAATGGTTGGAAGTAATTTTAAAAACATTTTCTGGTACTTTACCTTGCTCAGCTGTAATTCAATGTACTCATTTTTCAGCTGTAATGTTTTGGAAATTTCGAAAAATCGAAAATTTTAAGGTAACAAATTGTTTGTAAAATTTTTTTTCTTTGTTTTATAGACTTATTTTTATTGAATAATAGGAAAATAATGAAGCATATGACATAAATGTGACGACCCCAAGTAGAAGCGAAAATAACCAGGCTCTGAAATTTAGACAGCCAAATTTATTGAAAAATTTGGCCGATACAGGAATTGAACCTGCAACCTCCAAAGTTGACTCTGGCGTGCTATCCATTACACTATTGACCGGACAAGGAAAAGAGAAAGATAATCGCTTTTTATTAACGCTTGCACTTTGATTTTTCACGGAAGGGACACAATGTGTCACATAAACAAGGTAATAAACACTCCGCGCAGAGCCCGGAAAATTTTTTTAATCTTTTTATAACGCTTAAAAATTTTTCTCCGGGAGGCAAATTTGGGGGTGGGGGTGTCCCCGAGTTTCCCAAATTTAGGGGGGTGTCAGCAAAATCCAAAATTTTGTGGGGGGTATAACCCCCAACCCCCCTGCCCACCTATGGTGAGAAATAAGAGGACTAATCGACCAAAGTGATGCAAGAAATAATTTGCATACGTTTAATTTGCATGAAATTAGTTGGCACGCAGCTGATTGATCATTTCGTATGATGTTCAGTTTATTAATAGTACGTTCAGTAGTTATTTTCGTCGTTTTGTAACAAAAAATAGCGGCGATTCGACAGGTACAAACGCACTATCACACCTTAATATCTCTTACGTGACTTATTGAACGATTAAAATTGTACGGTAATGCCGTAAGAAAACAATTTGCATTCAGGATTTTTTAATTCCCGCCTACAAAAAATTGGTCAACGTTTATTTATTTATTTATTTATTTATTTATTTATTTATTTATTTATTTATTTATTTTTATTTATTTATTTATTATTTATTTATTTATTTATTTATTTATTTATTTATTTATTTATTTATTTATTTATTTATTTATTTATTTATTTATTTATTTATTTATTTATTTATTTATTTATTTATTTATTTATTTATTTATTTATTTATTTATTTATTTATTTATTTATAAGTAAGTTGCACAAGTACATACAATAATAGATACATTTAAGCCTAGTTCATACTTATGACAAAATGTCCTTTGGACAAAGTCCAAAAAACAAAAGTCTTTTGGACTTTGTCCAAAGGACAAACACAGCGTCAAGACGTCCTTTGGACTTTATCTTTTGGATTTTGTCCGAAGGACAACGTATTCATACTTTTTGTCCTTTGGACTTTTCCCTTTGGATTTCGTCCAAAGGACAAACACAGCGTCAAAACATCCTTTGGACTTTGTCCTTTGGATTTTGTCCAAAGGATAAAGTCCAAAGGACAACGTGTTCATACTTTTTGTCCCTTGGACTTTTCCCTTTGAATTTTGTCCTTTGGACTTTGTCCAAAGGATAAATTTCAAGTAGAATTCATACTTCGTCCAAAGGAAAAAGTCCAAAGGACGTTTTGGCTTGTCCAAAGGATATTTTGGCTTTTCTAAAATTGTCCTTTGGACTTTGTCCAAAGAAAATTTTGTCATAAGTATGAACCAGCCTTTATAGTACAACGCCCTAAAAAAGTTAAAGACAAATACGGTTGGCAACATAATGTTAGAAATTATTTAAAATATGTTTACAAATTCATTCGAGCTTAATTTAGATTTGAATATCGACAGAGGTGAGGCAGATGCAATGGTTTTTGGAAGTTTATTCCATAAGGGCTGGTTCATACTTATGACAAAACGTCCTTTAGACGAAGTCTAAAGGACAAAACGTCCTTTAGACGAAGACGAAGGACAATTTTAGAAAAGCCAAAACGTCCATTGGACAAGCCAAAACGTCCTTTGGACTTTTGCCTTTGGACGAAGTATGAACGCTACTTAAAGGACTTTGTCCAAAGGACAAAGTCCTTTGGACTTTGTCCTTTGGACAATGTCCAAAGGACAAAATCCAAAGGGAAAAGTCCAAAAGACAAAATTATGAATACGTTGTCCTTTGGATTTTATTCTTTGGACTTTTCCCTTTGGACTTTTCCTTTTGGACTTTTTCCTTTGGACTTTTCCCTTTGGATTTTGTCCTTTGGACAAAGTCCAAAGACATAGTCAATAAAAAATCAGAATATTATGTTTTTTTTTTGGAAAGATGAACAGGGACATCTTTATAGTGGAATCATGCTGCAGGTATATTTTTTATATTTTTTCTCGTGTTATTTATCGTGTTTTTTCTCGCGTTTTTTTAGTTTTATATTTTTTATTTTTTATTAATACACATTTTTACAAAAATTTTTTAATTTTAATAAAATCTTTTATTAACTATACTTTAATTATATACTCCTTAAATAATGTAATGGTTCCTACTGAGGAGCTCTGGCTATTACATTTTTAAGAGAGTTTTCAAAAAATATGTCTACGATAAGGAGCGAAACATGTTTTTTGATCTGTTTATTTTTTATAAATAGAAAAATAAATATACATTTAATATACTTTCTCGGTCTATTTTTCTTAATATATAATTAATTATGGTTGAATTATATCTGGCTGACGCTGAAAATTAGAATGCAGACATGAAGAGACCAATTAAAATTGTGCGGTAATCACGTTTTAAAAAAAAAACAAATAAGAACGCAGAATTTTTTTTTAATTCCACCTTTTCACAAAATACACATAAATTAATCAAATTTAGCTTTTGAAAAGTTTGGATTTAGGTTCCAAATTAAGTAATTTGATAAATAATTATTAAAATACAGTTTTTAATCTTTGTTATTAACCCGTTTTAGTGAAAATTTTTAAATGTTTTTGTTGTTAAAAGGTCGATTCAATACTGCAAATATCGCGGTCAGCTAGATTTTATTTGCCTATAAACATTTAATTTTTTTTCATGCCATTCCATACTTTTTATTTATAGCTTTGTTTTCATCACAATTAACTTGAAATTATGCATATTTTTTCTTTTAATTTTACTGTTAATTATTTTATTTTTTATAGCCAAAATCATCCTCTTAAATGTTTTTTCTGTTTATTAAGAGGGTTTGACCTCCTCACCTCTGTCAAAGTGACTACGCCTTAACTGATTGTGCCATGGCACAATCGGTAAATCAGGTTCAAAAATACATATATAAACAAATATTCTGAATTAAATCAAATCTAATTGGCTGATAAAGTGACTTCAGATTCTATGATTTGAGTGGTTACTTAATGGGGGGCAATTTTTAATACAACTGTAACGTTCAAAAATGTGAGGCTGAATAAATCGACTTTTTGTAAAACAATAATGTGAAACAATTTTTGCTAATTTTAACTTTTTGACTGAAAAATGAGCGATGCAGGACTTGAACCTGTAATCTCCAGCCTCAGTACCTCATTGACTGACGTGCTGCGTTACACCGTTGCTCGACAGTGTTACATTACAACTTGTATTATAAGGCGTCATATTTCTGAAACATTAACACAACGGAAGTTCTGACACCTCCCCACCAAGATTGAAGCGCGCAGCCTTTTAATCTGACAAACCATATAAGGTCCGAGCCACACGTCCACTACTAGTTCACGCCCTGTTCCTTGGAGCTAACCCTAGTTACAACCTGCCGGTCACGGCAAGGTGGGCAAAGGCACATATGTGGTGTACCAATGGACGTGTATCACTCACAAAATGTAACGTTCAGAAATATGAGGCCGGATAAATCGAGTTTTATAAGAAAGAATGTGAAACAATTTTTGCTAATTTTAACTTTTTGACTAAAAAATGAGCGATACAGGACTTGAACCTGTAATCTCCAGCCTCAGTACCTCATTGACTGACGTGCTGCTTTACATCATCGCTCGACAGTGTTACATTACAACTCGTATTTATAAGGCGTCATATTTCTGAAACATTAACACAACGAGAGTTGTGACACCCCCCCACCAAGATTGAAGCGTGCAGCCTTTCAATCTGACAAACCATATAAGGTCTGAGCCACACGTCCACCACTAGTCCACGTCCTGCTCCTTGGAGCTAACCCTAGTTACAACCTGCCGGTCACGGCAAGGCGGGCAAGGGCACTTATGTGGTGTACCAATGGACGTGTATCACTCACCAAATGTAACACCCAGAAATATGAGGCCAAATAAATCAAGCTTTGTAAAAAATAATGCGAAACAATTTTTGCTATTTTTAGCTTTTTGACTGAAAAATGAGCGATACAGGACTTAAACCTGTAATCTCCAGCCTTAGTACCTCATTGACTGACGTGCTGCGTTACATCATCGCTCGACAGTGTTACATTACAACTCGTATTTATAAGGCGTCATATTTCTGAAATATTAACACAACAGGAGTTGTGACAAAACGAACAACTGTTGCAGCCATGTTGAGTTTATCTTTAGGTATTTTAAGGTTTCTTAACAGAAATGGAAACCAATATTACTTTCTATTCTTGAAAACCGAGATGCTAGTGTTACATGTATGCCCTTTAAATTTAATCAGCAACCCGTGTTATCTTACTTCTGAAACATTACGAACAATTATTTTTTTTATTATAGATCTTTTAATTTAAACTCTATGTACAATTGATTTTCTAAAATATTACCTCTGTTGTTTGCAATGGTTGACACTCAATTTTATACATGTACGATTTGGTTAATGTGCCACTTATTGCAAAACCATTAGACACACAATTGATTTCTTTTCCAACGGCGTTATTTTTCTAAATTTTTTATTATTAGTATTCTATTACGATATTAAATTTTATTTATGAATCAATAAAACCCTACATAAAAGGAGTAGTAATTGTAGTATACAAATTGTAAAATATACAAATCCTTTCATAATCGTAATCATAACAAGTATAAGTAATTATAACGACTTTTATTTTTTAAAATCATAACTAACCGTTTTGGACTACTGTGGATATAAAAAATCATTTATCTATAAATTTTTGAGTTAGCATTAATCAACCAAAAACCTTAGGGGAGCAAAAAAATTACAAAATGTTATAAAAACAGACGCATAGATTTTTTTTAATTTTTCTCAACAAAATATATTACTTATTTTTTAGTTAACACTGCAGTATATTGTTTGATTGAATTTGTTTTATTAAATTTTGTTACTCACGAAATTTGTTACCAAAAGTATGCTTTACTATTTATTTCCACGAGTAAAAACTTACATTATTATAAGGCCACATTTTAATATTTGCTCAACTTTATTATTTTACAACCGCACTAAATTACTAAAAACAATGACAGTGAAATAATTTAATAATAAGTAAATAATTTGCTAATTAATCATGAATGGCGCGGGACCGTGACGAGGCAATGTAACCCTGGGTCAAAAAGAAAAACTTACCGTGCTGTTCATAAAACTTTTGGAAACGGTCCACTTCGAACTGGGTCCCTTTTTTTACATAGACCGGTCTTCGTAAAAAACGGTCGCAGTCCGTTTTGATCACCGGAAAGTGGGCCGGATTCAAAAATACCCAGAACGGTAGACCAGTCCGTTTTTAAAATGGAGTGATCACATGCTGTCGAATGGTACAAGAGTATATTTGAATAAGAAAATATGAGATTTTTTTCATTTAAATTCAATTTTTTTATTCGGATTTTAAAAATCTGAAGTCCAAAATCGGATTAGCTCCAAAAAAACGGACCCAGTCCACTTTTCCGATGACATTTCCGATGATCAAAACGGTGCGACTTTTTTTTACGCAGATCGATCTTGTAAAAAGCCGACCCAGTCCGAGATGCACCGGGTCGAAAAGTTTTACGAATAGCACGGTAAAGTTAGAGAACCTATCGGCAAACCTTACGATAGTATTGTTAAAACTTTCGGACCCGATCCCCTTTGGACTGGAACGCTTTTTCACGCGGACCGAGCTCTTATTTTCGGTACCAGTCCAGCTTTTTTACGAGAAAAGTGGACTGGTTCTTGTGTTGTTTTTTTTTCAATCTGTTTTTGTAACCAGTCCGGTGACCATTTTAATGACAAGAACTTGAGAGGGATTGGATTTAGGGTCGATGGAGCCTTGGGACTTTGGAGCTGGAACTTGGAGCCAAAAATAGGGAACTTGGAGCCGTAAGTGGGGTAAAAGTAAAAATTGTAAAACGTTTACCTAAGCCTAAGCGAAACCTAAATATAACCCCAAACCAATTTTTTCCATTGCTCGTGGCTCCAGGTTCTCAAAAATTTCTCATGGCTCCAAATTCCCAGTTTTTGGCTCTAAAGACCCCGTACCTTGGGGCTGAAAATCAGAGACGGGTCTGAGTGGTGAACGATCCCAGTCCGAAATTGACCGGGCTTGAAAGTCTTTATCAGACTTTTGACCGGTTGGTTTATTTGTTTAGGAAATTAAAAAAAAAACGGCTTTCCCTAAAGTAACCAATCGATTTATACCAGTTTCGCCATGGTCAAAAACTTTCTATTTAAACGAAAATTGTTCAGTGTTACAGACAGATCTCCACAGAAAAATAAGTCTGTAGAATAATTTTCAGCCAATGAGCTCTGAGAAAAAAGATCTTGCAAATGAACGTGGTAACCCACCTTTTTTTAGTTGCTCCCACTTTGATTCCCACGGACAAAACATATAGCTGCAAATCTAAAATAGTACACGTCATGCCGTTTGAGGGTACCTTTTTATGTATTTTTCGACAGATATGAAGTAATTAGTAGGGTATGAACATGTGTGGACTACGGAAAAATTAAAAATGGAGCGATATGATAAGGATTTTTTTGTTTGGTAAATCAATTAAACAATCAAATTACTGTTGTTTCTATTCATAGTCGGATGAAATGGCAATTGAAAAAATCATGCTTACAGCTATGTTTAACAATCGCAAAATTACAAATTTTAGTGGTATAAAACCGGAATTTTTTATTTGTGTGTGTATTATAAGCAATCGTTAATGCGATAAATAAGCTGTTTATAGTAAAAAATGCTATGAGTATTTTTTTTAAATTGCCTTTCCATATGACTATAAAACTAAAAACTCGACCTAACTGTATAATCGATTTACCGATCAACAAAATGAAATGGTCCTCATTTGTTATTCAATAAACAACTGCATAATACCGATGAGATTTTCCTATTTTTTTTACATACGTTCAAATTTGACAAATTTGCATCTTTTTTGTCTATACGCCTGGCGGCCCAGGGTTAAATCGCCCTTTTATATGCTTCATTTTTTAAGCCTTTTTAAACAACTATTATTATTGTTATTATTATTATTATTATTTACTATTAGTGTTGTTATTATTATTATTATAGGCATTAACTTTTTTTGGGTTTTTTTTTTACAAAACACAATTTCACATACACACGCAAGAACTTCAAATGAAATTTTATTCTTTCTCAACTACTATAAATATCAATTGAATTTTAGTATAGTTGAAATACGCAGAACGATATTAAAATACATAAAACACAACAGTATATTATTTGATCAAAAAACTATAATCAAAAATGTTTTCATAAAAGTTTGTGTGTTTTTTTCTATTTTTTACGTTTTTTTCCAGTCAAGTATGGGTCGAAATTGTTCCCCATGCCATAGCCATAATTCGGATACATCGTTTGCGGTCCCATCATCTGGGGGTTCATGATCTGGGGTCCCATGCCGTATGGAGGCCCGTATGAAGGCCACATGGGTATGATACGTGGCGGGACCGGCTGGTCGGAGTTCACTTAATTCGAGCCCTCTCTTTTAACTATAGGCAAATTACGTCTGAGTAATCCGATGATTTTTAATACTCAGTGAAGCATTTGACGGCCGAGTAATATATAACAAAACTTATTGATTAAAGATAAATTCTATCAGGGTGAAAATAGATGAGTGGTAAAGTAACCACTGGTTCTTAAGAAAATATCACGTGCAGAAAAACACATGATACGCAACTAAATAATAATTGGTTACATAACCGCTGAAAACTTTTTTTAAAATTTTTCTCGCTCGCAAGTTAATTGTTTGTTTCTTCCTGGCGGAGAGCGGTTACGCCGACCTTAATTTCAGCCTGGAAGAATTCAGTTTTAATTAAATATTTTTATTTAAAAAAAAATAATACATCCAGAGTAAATTTTGGATAGAATTTGAAATAACAAGTAATTTTCCAGAATTATCAGAGAGCAGATTTTTTTAAAATTCCTTTTTCTCGGACATTTTTTTTCTTTTTAAGGGCGTTGGGTTTCTTTCGTGAGAGTATTGACTATGTAGTTCTGAATAAGGGTCGGTTCATACTTATGACAAAACGTCCTTTGGACAAAGTCCAAAGGACAATTTTATAAAAGCCAAAACGTCCTTTGGACAAGCCAAAACGTCCTTTGGATTTTTTCTTTTGAACGAAGTATGAACGCTACTTAAAATTTGTCCTTTGGACAAAGTCCAAAGGACGAAATCCAAAGGGAAAAGTCCAAAGGACAAAAAGTATGAATACGTTGTCCAAGGACGTTTTTACGCTGTATTTGTCCTTTGGACAAAATCCAAAGGACTTTTGTCCTTTGGAGGACTTTTGACCTTTGGACTTTGTCCAAAGGACGTTTTGTCATAAGTATGAACCAGCCCTAAGGGTATTTCAGTGTACGAAGAGGGTACAATACAGCTAGCGACAATTATATGTAGGGAGGAAATTGAAAAACAGCGCGCGAATAGTACATTTTACGATTTGAAATATTTCAAATATTTATTGGTTTAATATCTTGACTTCTTATCTTCAAAATTTCTTAAATATTTCTTAATATTACAAAAGCAAAAGCCTTTTTTGATGATTTTTAGTTTTTTGCCGCTTCGTAGGTACGGCGCTGCTGGCGCGCTTGGTTCCCACATTTTTAATGTTTCAATTACAGAAAATGCTTTATTTAAAAGTTTGGAATGGACTTTTTAAAATTAATTTTTAAATTTTGAATAATTTTACAATCAAAACATTAAAAAAACCCTATGTAGGTTTGAAATTAGTTTCAAAGCACCAATTTCAACTTTATTTTTGCTAATTCAAAATCATTGTTCACAAAAATACTATTTTAGTGACGCTTTTTAACTATTGTGATTTTAATCAAAAAACCAAAACTTATTTAGCACAAACTGATATTAAAGCACTTTAACATTGTGAAAATATCATCGTGTAGCAATTTTAATTAAGCATAGGTTTAAACTAAAAAATCTAAGAAAACTACCATTTTTTCAAATTTTATTTTTTTCTTTTTGTACCCTCTCTCGTACAGTAAAAGACGCTTATTCAGAACTAAAGGTAAACCCAACGTGGCTGCAACAGTTGTTCGTTGGATTAAAAAATGCCCCCATTAAGTAACCACTCAAATCATGAGAATCTTATGTCACTTATCAGCCAATTAGATTCAATTTAATATGGCATTAAATCGAATCCAATTGGCTGATAAAGTGACGTCAAATTCTCGTGATTTGAGTGGTTACTTTATAGGGGCCTTTTTTAATCCAACAAACAATTGTTGCAGCCACGTTGGGTTTACCTTTAGTCTATATCGTCGTTACTACGACAAAAAAAGTCACAATAATTATAAAATATAAAATATATATAAAATAATAAATAAAAATATATATAAAATCAAGGTGATTTCAACTCATAACGTTTATAGTATTTGTGTGTTAAAAAAAGTTATAGTTTACGAGTATTTCATGTCGAATCTGGCGCGTAATCATATATAAACACCGTACAGTATATAAAGTTTAGTTAATCTACTTCCACAAAAATGTGAATTTCTTTAAATTTTACCCTTAAATAAGTACGATTACATATAAAAAGAACTACATGGACTGGTTGTAGTTTAATCTGGAAAACTTCTACCAACCGTTTAGTATTTCAAGTTTGAACTTTTCTTTGGTTAATTTTTTATATGTTTTAAAATTTTTTTTGGTTTCAACTAAACCCGCACATAAGTTTAAAAATCTGAGTTTTGTCAACAAAGCGAAATAGGAGGGATAATTAATACGCCATTCCTTTTATCCATCTGGGGCAGGTCCACTAAACGCGTGCTGACTACGTGGTATCTTAGCACGTTATTTAAAACTTGTTAATGTTTTAATTTCTAGATTTTTCTCGAAAAATCTGTCAGAAATTTTTGTTTACATGGCACAAACTGATATTTTAGTAATTTTATACATATTTGTTGTATATACAAACTATTAAAGCAATAACCCCTAGTTACGGGTTAGCAAAAGTCCTAACTACGGTCTAAGGCTTTATTAAATTTTATTTTAAACAAATATGCATAAAACTCTTGAAATATTAATTTATCCTATCTATAAAAAGAGTCCCATAAGTTTTCTTAAGAAAAAACCCAAAAATTAAAACATTAACAAGAGTTTAACAGTTTTAAACAACGTGCTAAGATAGCACTTAATCAGCACGCGTTTAGTGGACCAGCCCCTGGGGGCCCGTGCTGACTAGGTGCTATGTTAGCACGTTGTTTAAAACACTTCATAATCTTTTAATTTTGGTGTTTTTCCGAAAAATCTTATGAGACTCTTTTTTAAATGGGATAAATTAGTATTTAAATAGTTTTATGCATATTTGTTTTAAATAAAAGCTAATAAAGCCGTAACCCCTAGTTAGGAGATTTGCCAACCCTTAATTAGGAGTTATTGCCTTATTAGCTTGTATTTATAACAAATATGCATCAAATTTATAAAAAATAAGTTTATGTCATACCGGCAAAGAATTCCATAAGATTTATCAACAAAAAAATCCAAAAGTTAGACGTTATCAAGAGTTTTAAACAACGTGCTAACATAGCACCTAGTCAGCACGCGTTTAGTGGACCGGCCCCTGGTGCCTGTTTCATAAAAACCTTTGTGAATTCTCATTTTACAACTCTCCGCCTATTTTTTGTAAAATACACGATAAAGGTTTTTCAACTTGTAATCCAGGGGGAACATCTGCGCGCACTGCTTTGCGCTGATTTGTCGCAGCCACGTCATTTCATCTTCACTGATCGATCAATATTCACCCTGTCGTATATCCTCTATCATGTAAATTTACAAGAAATAGGCGGAGATTTGTAAAATGAAAATTTACAAACGTCTTTATGAAATAGGCCCCTGGGGCTTGTTTCATAAAGACGTTTGTGAATTTTCATTTTACATATATCCACCTACTTTTTCTATATTACATGATAAAAATATACCACACAGTTTATCGACGTTGATAACGGACGAATGAGAGTAGAGCATTTTCTTCGCTGAGCGTAGATATGCTCCCCCTGCATTACAAACAAGTTTTTAAAACTGAGCGATTGCCTTTGGAGCTGACTCTTGGATCAGAGTAATGAACCCAGCGAAACATTAGCAAACCGAGTTTGCTATAAACGTCTCAGGTGGCGGGGGCCTTAGAAAACTAAGGGTGCGACCCCATGGTTCTCTACCGGATCTTTTAAAGGTAAATTCAGCTAATCATGGGGTCGCACTTTTAGTTTTCTAAGGCCCCTGCCAGCTGAGACATTTTTAGAAAACTCTGTTGGCTAATGCTTCGCTGGGTTCATCACGTTGATCCAAGAGTCAACTCTAAAGGCAATCGCTCAAGGATCCGCCAGGTACCACTTTTTGTGGGTGCGGGGTGAAAATCCCCAGCCAAAAGCTGAATTTAACCTTAGAAGTTGTTAAAAACTCTATCATCTATTTTACAAAAAACAGGCGGAGATTTGTAAAATGAAATTTTACAAACATCTTTTCTATGGCAAACTTTTTATAATGGTGGAGCTCAAGTTCCGTGAACTCTTGAAGTTTTGAAGAAACCTGCACTTGTGGCGGGGGCGGAGTTTGAGGTGGCGGGGGCGGGGGTAGAGGCGGCGGTCGTGTCGTCGGCTGCGTAGTGGGGGGTTGTGTGGCGGGTGGTTGCGTGGGTGGCTGCGTGGTGGTTCGCCTTCTTATCCGTCTCCGCCGCGGCGGCGGTCGGGGTTCCGGCGGGACATCGGCGAATTCTTCGTAGACCGGGGGAGGAGGGAGGTCGTCCACTTGAACCACTCGGCTACCAGTCCAAGGCGACCATCCCTAAGCAGAAATCGATAATCTAACACGCTACGACATAATTTCATAATTTGCATAAGATATCGATGAATTTACATAACAAACAACATACGACTATCGCGGTCCAAGGCGACCATTCCTAAGCAGAAATCGATAAATCTCACGTAAATCTATGGTAATCAAACTAACATAATTTGCATAATACATCGTTAATTTGCATACGATTTCGTTTAATTTGAATATGGACATTTTAAAACGCCCATAGCCTATTAGTCATTCCGAATGATGTTCAGCTTAGTATGTAATAGTACGTTCAGAAGCCCTTGTGCTGTTTTCTAACAAAAGAATTAAAGAGGTTCAATAGTTGGAAACGCAATTTCTAATCTCCTAGCTCGCCTTTTGTTGGGTTTTTTTTAAAATTGAGTGAGTAAATTTAGTTTTATAACGTTATATTTTATGTTAACATCTATAAAATCTGTTTTAGGGCTTTACTTTTATCTTAGTTTGTGCAGGTCTCGTGTGCAAAATTCAATAAAGCGCAGTAGTCAAAACTTTTGGAGTTGAATTTAAGAACTATAATCCTCATTTTAGAAGATTAAGTTACTATGTTAATACAAAACTTCTTTTAACATTATAATGTGTGGTAATCTTACGTTTCTAAAAACAATAACTGAAAAATAAATAAACTGACGAATGAAAAATATCTTACAATTCGTTCTTGAATTCTTCGAACGCGATTTTCTTCCAGGCCTATACGAGAATGATCCAATCCCATACCATCATAAAATCGATCCAAAATTCCCAGGCCTTAAAGCAAGGGAATTAACTTTATTTATGGACCAGTTATGCACAAGGCGATGCAATAAATTAAATTATTTAGAATTATGGTTGAATTATATCTGGCTGACGCTGAAAATTAGAATGCAGACATAAGGGGACCAATTAAAATTGTACATTAATGACGTTTATTTTTTAAAAATTAAAAATTAGAACGCAGAATTTTTTTTTATTTCCAGCTTTTCACAAAATATACAAAAATGAACCAACTTTACCTCTAAAAAATTTGCATTTAGACTCCAAATCAAGTAATTTGATAAATAATTATTAAAATACAGCTTTTAATCTTTGTTATTAATCCGCTTTAGAGGAAAATTTTGAATGTTTTTGTTGTTAAATAGTGGTTTCAATACTACAAATATCGCGGTCAGCCAGATTTTATTTGCCTATAGTTCTTCAAAAAAAAATAACTTATGGCCATCCCCTTAAAAAGCGCACAATGACACAAAAGCACGGTCACAAATCAAATTTCTATATCGCTTGAACTGGCCACTGCTCCTTTATTACTGAACCGATCGAGCTGAAATATAAAAGTTATGTAGCCATGTATAGTGGAGCACTCAAAATATTAAATTTAAGTTGGGCAGGTTTTGGTATTAAAGGTGCATTTTTGTTCGGGCGATAAAGGAATTTGATTTGTGACAGTGCTCTTTTAATCCTGAATTTTTTCTTTATTAACTTTTAACTTATTTTTTCTAACAATTTACTTTAAAAATTAGGTTTTTTATAAGTTGGTGAAGTTTAGTTGTTATGTCTATCTTACAATTCTTCATGTGAAAGTGCAATATTGGCCTGTGCCAATTAGCCACAACTTGTAGGGTAACTGACTTAATTTCGGCCACCTTTTTTATTTTTTTGAATAAGTTTTTTCTGGCTTTTTCAATAAAGCCAAAATTTGGCCTAAAAATCAAACAATAGCTATATTTGTTATTCCAGTGCAAAATTTGAATATTTCTGTCACACTTAAAAATCAGTGAAGGTTTAAACTTTTTTTTAAAGTGGCCGAAGTTAAGGCGCGTGCCATTTATTTCGGCCACCTAAAAAAAACTGGCCATAACTATTCTCTCTTTAAACGAACAATACAAATTTTTAAAGGTTGCAAATTTACCCTTAGGTATTGTTCTCGGTACATATAACTTAATTTTTCCCGTTTGCGTACTTTAATAATTATTAGCAAGACTTTAATTAATTATGTCAAAACCTTAAAAAAACAAGTTTTAATAATTTGTATTTTTTGTTCAATTTTTATTTTTGGCTTAAAAAACGTCAAAACAAAGTCAAACGAGCAAAAAAAATTCTTTATAAATACGGTAGTACAATGATATTTAAAAACAACAAAAAACGGCAGGTCTTCACCTAAATTTTAAGGTGGCCGAAATTAACAGAATCTTAAAATGCGCAGTTAGTTAAACGCATTGGCAAACTGATTTTGAAGAAAATATCAAAACATGAAAATTAACAACTTTAAGCCTTAAATAGAAGATATTTTAAGGTTATATATTGCTTCGTTCTAAATTTGATGCAGTTTAAACACAAAGAAAAAATTAGGAAAATCACAAAAAATTCACTTTTTGTGTAAAAATGTTGATAATGTAGAATAACAAAAATACAAAACTTTTTCAAAAACACTTTATTCAACATTAATCCAGTTACTTTTGTGCTAGTTCTTTTGTGTTTTAAAAATAAGCCAATTTTCTAACACCCTAAATTGGTGGCCGAAATTAAGGCGTGGCCGAAATTAAGTCAGTTACCCTAATTTATTTAAAGATCCTATAATCATTTTAAGATTAAAAAAAATACAGTCTTGAGCCGCATTCACGAAACCCGCGAGGCCACGCCAGAGGCCTATTTCATAAAAATTGCATGTAATTAATTTACCGCTGTAAATTAATGAACGCATATTTTTCTTTTGTATTTTTAATTAAAAAGTATATTAATAAAATTGCGTTTAGAATTTAAGAAATTACATGTCTGTAAATTCCGCAACTTCCACAGTTACGTACGTATTTTTTAATTAATAAAATAAGAAGAAATTAAATGCGTTTATTAATTTACAATTACAGAAATCTTTATGAAATAGGCCCCAGGGGCGGGTCCACTAAACGCGTGCTGACTGGGTGCTATCTTGAAACGTTGTTTAAAACTCTTGTTAATGTTTTAATTTCTGGGTTTTTTCTTGAGGGAACTTATGGGACTTTTTTTTAGATAGAATAAATGAATATATAAAGAGTTTTATGCATATTTTTTTGAAACAAAATTTAATAAAGCCTTAACTCGTAGTTAGGAGTTTTGCTAACCCGTAACTAGGGGCTATTGCTTTATTAGTTTGTATATACAACAAATATGTATAAAATTATTAAAATATCAGTTTGTGTCATGTAAACAAAAAGTTCTGTCAGATTTTTCAAACCCAGAAATTAAAACATTAACAAGAGTTTTAAACAACGTGCTAAGATAGCACCTAGTCAGCACGCGTTTAGTGGACCCGCCCCAGGTGGCCGCTCCGGTGTGTCCAGCACGGCGGCGAGGTTAAGCCGACGTGGCCACGCCGTTTTCGTAAATGCAAATACATACATATCTATTATTAAATTAAATATTACCTAATGGCCCACCGCTAGTTGGGGCCCAAAAACATGAATACACTTGGGTGAAAGTTGCTGGAACCAAAAACAAAAGCACCGTTTTTATCATAACGTTTTTAAATATTTAAATATTATTTCATGTTTTCTATTCTGTTGATTAAAAGTAAATATTTCGTAACAAATTGAAAACGTGACTACACTACAAATATTTGAAAATATATTATTATATATCTGTTATTAAACAGATTGTCAGTTACAATAACCTATAATTTGTGAACAAGTTTGTTCGAAAACGAAGTAATTTTAAAACCTAAAAACTTGTACCAAGTTAAAAATAGTCGTTTAAGACAAGGGTTGGTTTCAGTTGAAAAATAAAAACAAAAAAATTTTTTTCACAAAAATAATGTAAATTATTTTTATTTTATTTTCGTTTGATGTTTTATTGGGATCGCCACGTCGCTAAAATGTCTGTAGACGATTAACCCTTTGACCTCAACCCATTGCCAACAATAACCAGAGAAGATGGGTAAAATCGCTTCGAAAGGCTTCGAAAGATAGCTTCGAAAGGCTTCGAAAGGTGAGAAATTGGTTCACCACAAATACCAAAAAAATTATTATCTTTTTATTACAAAAAAGTGACGCCAATTGGAAAGGCTGAAGCGTTGCTCATAAAACACAATACTATCATTTTTATTTTTAATTTGAATTTTGTTAATATTTTATTGATCAAGATAAAAGAATCTTTATGATTTTTATATTTTAAAAGGCAGAAATGCCTAAGTTAAAACTGCTTGCGGTGTTTATCGTGCGCGTTGCTTAAGCGCTGCACTCTTATCGCTATTCTTACTCCTATAATCTATAATAATTATATAATCAATGGCTGAAATAAAATTGAAATTCTAGCAAAAGCCGAAACAAAGTTTCGAAAAAAGCCTTATATTAAATGGAATAGCATTAAAGCTACAATAAGTTTAAAAACATAATGCCAGAAAAAACAGAAAACAAGTGTCCCTAAAACAAGCAAATTAATAATAAATTTTATTATGATTTCAGAAACAACAAAATTTAATAAAAAAAATAAGTGTAAAAGCTTTGGTTTGCGTTTTTTTTACCATTTGACGGAAATGAATGTTAGA
>JASAMX010012327.1:0-14349 GCA_030248175.1 Microlaimidae sp. YZB2_3
ACTCGTATAATAAAGCGTCATATTTTTTAAACATTATCACAACAAAAGTTGGTAAACTGCCTCTTATATATACGGTCTCCATTTTCACCTAGGTTTTACTTGCTTCTTTTTGCCAGATATTTTTACGTTAAAGTACTTGCTATCCTTTTACTTAGGCGGTTTTTATTTTCCTCTTTTGACTTCCAACCCGCCGAAGCATAGTGGGAAATTTTCATTACCATCTTGTGGGAAATGAAAATTAAAATAAATTTATAACTTTCGTAATTAAAAAATAAGTTCGTGATTAAGATTTTACGCTTTGTGTGGACGTCTTTGACAGATGTTTTAATCGCTTATTACTAACCAGAGTAATAGAAACAAATCTTCAACTAACCTGTTTCACTCGTTCCTGTGATAAACTTTACTCAGCCTACTGCGGTGAAGCGAAGATATAGTGATACTAAGGTAATTCTGCGTGCAAGAAAAAAGTTGCCTCCGCGTGACAAACGAAAGTCTTAGCAGACGTATACAATGCCGCCCTTGACGTTGGCGCTCTAAATAGCCTCCCTAAAGGTTTTCATGGGAAGGAGTTTAAACCAGAATCTGATGGTCATGATTTTATTTTCTTTTGGACGTTAATGCTCTGGCAGTAATTGAGTCGCTTATTATTTTCCAGGACAAAAAGCCTTAAGCTTACCTTTAGCTTACGAAACGCTTACCTGCTTAAGCCATACACTCGTGGTCATGATTTGGTCCTTTTCGTGGACGTCTATGATCTGAGACAAGCTGAGTTTAAGTTTGATGGTCAGCACGGACAGGGGGTTCTGAGACGGGCGCCGCAGCTTGTTGTAGTTGATGAGCAGGTCATCGAAAAGGCGTTTGGCATTTTCGTTACCGGCCACTGTTAGAACATTAGCCGCCAGAAAACAAAACCGGATTAAAGACTTCATGGGACCAAAACTTGAACGGACATCCGGCTATAAATAAAGTAGTTAATGAAGTTAAGTAGAATGGAAGATTATATGGATTGGTTTTTTTCAGTTTTTATTAATAGAACAGAGGCAATCGATTTTAATCAGATTAATTGATCGCAGAACATATGGGTGTTTCAGTCTAACTGGCTACAAATAAATAAGTTAATTAGCTTTGGAAGATAATGTGGTTTTGATTGTTTTTTATTAATTGATTGGAAAATAATTAAATAATTTTAATCAATTATTTATTTTAAAATTTTAGTTTCTAGTGGACAAGCATTACAAGATAAAAATGATACGATGGGCAGAACGCCTAATAGTACTTCACTTTGTCATCAGCGTTAGAGCATGTTTGTGGCATAAAAGATGATAGATAAATTGGCGCAGATAATGGGTTGCAATAGAAAGTTAACGAAATTTACATTGATAGACGGTAATATCGTTTGGTTTTTTTAAATTAATTAATTACTTTTTATTTCTAAAAAATGATTAATTTTGATTAATTTTTAGTAATTTATCAACCTCAAAACACTAAAAAATACTAAAAAGTGCTTCTATTTTAGTAGGTAAATATCAAATGGTAAACAAATGAGGCAAATGAGCAGATTGTTTAGCAGTATTTGAAATTGTGATAAGCGTTTAAGATTTGCATAAACCGGTGGAGATCGGCTGCAAATAAATAAAATAATGAAACTTAGATCGGTTTAAATTCTGGAAAATAAAATACATGAAATAATTCCTCTCTAATCTTAAATTTTAAACTGACCGACCACAGAGATCTGGCTCTCCACTTTTTTTTCTGATTGTAAATCGGTCTAAGCGCCCCCCTCACCCGCTTACAATCTGCCGACAAAAAAAAAGCGAGAAACAATGAACATGGGAGCTGTGGTACCTGAATCTTACATACCTATTTTGAAGTAGATAGGTTTTGTACTATAGGAGTAGTCTATTATGGGCGATATAAGACGCCTATAACGCTCAAAACAGACTATACTTTTACAAAACCTGTATACTTCAAATTTTATGTTTGGGTTCAATTTCAAATTTAAAGCTAATCAGCCTAGTATTAAAAAATTTGTTCAATCCAGGTGAAGTTTTCTTCGTAACAGCTGTGTTTTAAATAAAAATCTGTGATACAAAAATGTTTTACTAACAATAAATTCAAAAAATACACTAGATAATAGCAATTTTTTCCTGCTATGTTGCAAGAGCATTTTTAAGGCAAGTGGCATATAGGACATAGCATTTTTAGTACAGCAGTTTTTTTATATTTTAAAATATTATTTGTTACTAAAAATTATGGAAAAACGTTTTCTTTTTATTTTTATTCTAAAAAAACAAAGCAAAACAAAACTGGGAAAACCAATGTCAATTGTCAACCTGATGAAAGTATCAATTTCGAAAAGTCAAAATATAATAAAATATCCAAAAGTTAGATTTCGATTTTGACTTTTTGTGCGTCATTATGAATCAGAGTCTAGTCTACTATGAGAAAACTTTAACAATTAACAAAAAAATAACAAAAAGAGTACGCGAATCAAAAATAAAATATTAAAAACTTTTCCATAAATGATAAATCGAATCGAACCAGAAACACTTCGTAAATGAAAAAAAAAGAATACAAACTTATAACAGTTTTATGGGCCATTTGCTTATTGAGAAGGGCATATTCATTGCTCTGCTCAATAACACATTTTCAATCCCACGAAACTCTTTTATATAAGCTCCATAAATATTGATAGTGGAACGCTTACAGCCCAGGGAGTGTAATGCAACCTTTTGCCAAATATGCAACCGTCTGTGTGTTTTTAAAAGAACAAAAGACAAAAGATTCATAAAAAGGTTCATACAAAAGGTTATACCTGTTGCATGTTTTTTCTTATTTCCCGCTTTGAGACTAACAAAACCATAGGATTATTATTGTAATATATTTTTTTTAATAGTAAGTTGCTTTCAATGTGACATGGTCACAAAAAAAGATGAATTTCTGTTCATTTTTATTTTCGCGCCTCACTACTACGCAGGAGAAGCGCTATAACCTAACAGTAAATGTTTGAATTAGTCCATTTGTTGGTTTTGTAATTTTCGTTTCAAGATTCAAAGCTAAAAGTAATATTTCAAAACGAAATGAGTTTTAAAGTTTATTAAGCACGACTGTAACTCGCTGTTTTCGGCAGTTTTTTCGGCAAGCCGTTTTCTCGTATTTGATAAAATGAATCGCCGAGACAGTTGCTTCCTATACTCCCCCCGGTACCGCAGAAAGAGTCTCAATCTGTCGAAAAACGTACGACTGTGACTCTTTAACTACACCGACTCCGACTCTGATTAGTTTACGTTGTTAAATTAAAAAAGAGTCACAGACGCCTGCATTTAATAGCCATGCCTTTTTATTATACCCTAGCGTTCGTTCTCTTAACAATATACTAAACGTATAAAGAGTAATAATTCCTTCATTTTTATAGCTGCTTTGACTCCTTATGCTGCGATAGCGGGTTCCGTGATAAAACCGGAGGGAGCAGTGGCCCGGGGAAGTTTTCGGATGATTTCTGGGTTGCTTTAAGTCCCGGGAGCCCCGGGGCGGAAGGCAAACATCGCGTCGTCACTTTGGCAAAAAAAAGCCGTAATGCGTATAAAATCAATGCGACTGTGACTAATTTTAGATTTAAAAAAAACCGCATTATTAACTACGGAATAAGTCATAGTACCGTGCATTTTATAATGACTGTGGCTCATTTTGCTGCAGTATCGACGATTGCTACAAACACCGCCGGCCGTATAATCCCTTCCTATAGCGCTTCTAACCGCGCCGCCGAACCCACGAAATCGGCTTGATATTAGGCTGTAAAAAAGGATTAAACTAGATATTTGGGCGTGAAAAAGGAATTCGAAATAATGTAGGGCTTTTTTTATAATATCGCCAGATTGAATAATCAATAATTATTGTTATACGTAGTATTTGGTTGCGCCAAATAAGACCGGCCTTGCGTTTTCTGCCTTATATGCGAAAGGAATAAACTTTAAAGTTTAAAATTCACAAACGACGGTCACGTCAGAATTTTAAGAACACTCAAAATGTCATATAGTAATAGTGATAAAGTCATATATGTTTTGCTCTGGTGGAATGATTGTGGAGGAGCTGTTTCAGCCAATTAGCGCTTGGGGAAAAATGATCTCCAATAAATGAGAGATCTCCATTTTTTTCCTAAGCGCTAATTGTTTAAAAGTAATTCCATAATGTCGTAACTCTGTGAAGATATTTAACACTAAAAAACTTCCGTTTAATCGAGAGGATTTTGACCATTGTGGTCGTATAATTTTTTTCTTATTGCTCTAAAATACTAATCTTAAACGCGTTTTTTGACCATCATGTGTATTTTTTTTATTTTTAGGGGCCTAAGTTACTAAACTTTGTGACTACTCCAAGCTTAGGGGTCCAGGTTACTAAACTTTGTGACTACTCCAAGCTTCCTGCTTAGTGTTCAAAAAAACCCCATACTCTAGCTAAAATGCGCATCTAGATTCTATAATTGCGTAAACTATATTTTGAATTAACGATTGACGTCAAATTGACCGCAAATCTCTCAAAATTCTGGTAAATAAATAAATGTTAAAGATTAGAAGTTTAGAATATTTTTTAAAATATTTTTAGCAGATGATGTTTGTGTTTGTCTTTTTATACTTTTACCATGTTTGTAATGCCGTGGTTTTTAAAACTGATTTGAATATTTTATTTAATAGGTTTTACAATAATTAAGTGTGTTTAGATCTCGCCAGCTGCGTGTAGCCAATAAACCCCCGATTATTGTCAGATTACCGAGAAAAAATAATTACGAGTTCGGTTTACTGTAACTATGCTTGGAAAATTTCGACCACAAAACCGTTTAAAACCCTCAAAAGTGAAGGTTATAATGTGATTACAAAATTGATTTTATTCATTAACACAATTCTTTTTTAAACAACTAATTATTCTTTTATTTATTTATCAGTTAATTTAAACAATCAATTAATTAGCCTCTAAACATGTTTATTAAAACAGTAGAGAACGTCAAAAGGGCGAGCGGCCGCGAATTTCTACATGATTGCAAACGTATTTTCAAAAAATATTCCCTCTCCCGCCGACCCCAGCAGCAGGCAAAAAGACGCGGAACGAAAAAAACCACAACCGCAGACCCAAAAAAAAAACAAACGCGGCACCCCCGGCAAAACGCAGCGGAAGGAAAAAAAGAACGACAAAAAAAACAACCAAAACACTCAAAAAAAAAAAAGAGAAAAAAACAATCAAACCTCTAGTAAAACAACTCTCCAACAAATAATGCCTGTCGACAATTTCGAACACACTATTTAGCTTTTGAAATTGTCGAATCCCATTGGCAAAATTAAATCAAGGACCTATATATCAGTTTTAAATTTTAGGTTTTGTTTTTATTTAAATATCCGAAAAAATAACCCTTCATTTTGCTTTTGTAAAACTCAACGTATTTGAGTTTTTAACGAAGACTTGTGTTCTCTGATTGTAGAAATAAGAGGGTTTTAATACATGTTAAAATATTTTGTAGAAACTATGCAAAACACGGCTATTTAAGATTTTTGAGTTTATGATATTCAAAAAATATCGATAAGTGGCGCTTGTTCAAAATGTCTTATCGGACCCCAACACTGTTCCAACTGAGATCAAAATCCTCCCAAGAGAATTGGACGTTTTTTTCGGCTATATTTATTTTCACAAAAATTTAAGCGCCTATATTTTCGAACGAATGTTTTTTTATTAATGCTCACCAAAAAAACGAATTTCAAAAACGAATGCTTACCGAAAAAAAAACAAAAAACAAAACAAATAAATATTTTTTTTTTACTAAACCTTGAATGGCATACACTTGATATACCTACCTATAAATTTTTAAAAGAATTTTTTATGTATTTTAGCCGTATGTTCATATTAATGCAAAGTTTTTAACACGCTTTTAAAAGTTTTAATTTGCAAAAAATTCACTTATAATATCTGGCATTATTCTTAAGTTATTTTGTTAATTATTAGATGTATATATAATTTTTAAGTAATCGTACCACATATTTTATTAAAAAAGGAAAGCTTTTTATTGGTGAACAATCGTTTTTTCAAATATTGATGATTAAAATTTCTATTTAAAAAAATAAAGTGATAAAATATGCGTTCTCTCACTGGCTGAAAGTTCCACTATCAATATTTATGGAGCTTATATAAAAGAGTTTCGTGGGATTGAAAATGTGTTATTGAGCAGAGCAATGAATATGCCCTTCTCAATAAGCAAATGGCCTATGAAATTCTTATAAGTTTGTATTCTTTTTTTTCATTTACGAAGTGTTTCTGGTTCGATTCGATTTATCATTTATAGAAAAACTTTTAATATTTTACTTTTGATTCGCGTACTCTTTTTGTTATTTTTTTGTTAATTGTTAAAGTTTTCTCATAGTAGACTCTGATTCATAATGACGCACAAAAAGTCAAAATCGAAATCTATCTTTTGGATATTTTATTATATTTTGACTTTTCGAAAGTGGTACTTTCATCAAGTTGACAATTGACATTGGTTTTCCTAGTTTTGTTTTGCTTTGTTTTTTAGAATAAAAATAAAAAGAAAACGTTTTTCCATAATTTTTAGTAAGAAATAATATTTTAAAATATAAAAAAACGCTGTACTAAAAATGCTATGTCCTATATGCCACTGGCCATAAAAATGCTCTTGCAACACAGCAGGGAAAAATGGCTATAATCTAGTGTATTTTTTGAATTTATTGTTAGTAAACCGTTTTTGTATCAAAGTTTTTTATTTAAAACACAGCTGTTACGAATAAAACTTTACCTGGATTGAACAAATTTTTTAATACTAGGCTGATTAGCTTTAAATTTGAAATTGAACCCAAATATAAAATTTGAAGTATACAGGTTTTGTAAAAGTATAGTCTGTTTCGAGCGTTATAGGCGTCTTATATCGCCCATAATAGACTACTCCTTTAGTACAAAACCTATCTACTTTTAAATAGGTATGTAAGATTCAGGTACCACTGCTCCATGCCCTTGAACCTAAATATAAAATTTGAAGTATACAGGTTTTGTAAAAGTATAGTCTGTTTCGAGCGTTATAGGCGTCTTATATCGCCCATAATAGACTACTCCTTTAGTACAAAACCTATCTACTTTAAAATAGGTATGTAAGATTCAGGTAGCACAGCTCCATGCCCTTGAACCCAAATATAAAATTTGAAGTATACAGGTTTTGTAAAAGTATAGTCTGTTTCGAGCGTTATAGGCGTCTTATATCACCCATAATAGACTACTCCTTTAGTACAAAACCTATCTACTTTAAAATTATGTAAGATTCTGGTACCACAGCTCCATGCCCGTTGTCTCCTTTTTGTCATTCAACGGTGAGGCTTAACCACTACAATAGAGTCACCGTATGTTCCATTAATTAATAGAAATTAATCGATTATTTTCCAGAATTTAAACCGATCTAAGTTTCATTATTTTATTTATTTGCAGCCGATCACCAACGGTTTATTCAAATCTTAAACGCTTATGACAATTTCAAATACTGCTAAACAATCTGCTCATCTGCCTCATTTGTTTACCATTTGACATTTACCTACTAAAATAGAAGCACCCATGTGTTTTGAGGTTGATGAATTACTGAAAATTAATTAAAATTAATCATTTCTTAGAAATAAAAAGTAATTAATTAATTTAAAAAAACCAAACGATATTACCGTCTGTCAATGTAAATTTCGTTAACTTTCTATTGCAACCAATTATCTGCGCCAATTTATCCACCATCTTTTATGCCACAAACATGCTTTAACGCTGATGACAAAGTCAAGTACTATTAGGCGTTCTGCCCATCGTATCATTTTTATCTTGTAATGCTTGTCCACTAGAAACTAAAATTTTAAAATAAATAATTGATTAAAATTATTTAATTATTTTCCAATCAATTAATAAAAAATAATCAAAACCACATTATCTTCCAAAGCTAATTAACTTATTTATTTGTAGCCAGTTAGACTGAAACACCCATATGTTCTGCGATCAATTAATCTGATTAAAATCGATTGACTCTCTTCTATTAATAAAAACTAAAAAAGACAATCCATATAATGTTCCATCGTACTTAACTTCATTAACTACTTTATTTATAGCCGGATGTACGTTTTGGTCCCATGAAGTCTTTAATCCGGTTTTGTTTTCTGGCGGCTAATGTTCTAACAGTGGCCGGTAACGAAAATGCCAAACGCCTTTTCGATGACCTGCTCATCAACTACAACAAGCTGCGGCGCCCGTCTCAGAACCCCCTGTCCGTGCTGACCATCAAACTCAAACTCAGCTTGTCTCAGATCATAGACGTCCACGAAAAGGACCAAATCATGACCACGAGTGTATGGCTTAAGCAGGTAAGCGTTTTGTAAGCTAAAGGTTAGCTTAAGGCTTTTTGTCCAGGAAAATAATAAGCGACTCAATTACTGCCAGAGCATTAACGTCCGGAAGAAAATCAAATCATGACCATCAGATTCTGGTTTAAACTCCTTCCCATGAAAACCTTTAGGGAGGCTTTTTAGAGCGCCAAGGTCAAGGGCGGCATTGTATACGTCAGCTAGGACTTTCGTTTGTCACGCGGAGGCAATTTATTTCTTGCACGCAAAATTACCTTAGTATCGCTATATCTTCGCTTCACCGCATTAGGCTGAGTAAAGTCCATCACAGGAACGGGTGAAACAGGTTAGTTGAAGATTTATTTCTATTACTCTGGTTAGTAATAAGCGATTAAAACATCTGTCAAAGACGTCCACGCAAAGCGTAAAATCTTAATCACGAACTTATTTTTTAATTACGAAAGTTATAAATTTATTTCAATTATCATTTCCCACAAGGTAAAAATGAAAATTTCCCACTATACTTCGGCGGGTTAGAAGTCAAAAGAGGAAAATAAAAACAGACTAAGTAAAAGGATAGCAAGTATTTTTACGTAAAAATATCTGGCACAAATAAGAAGCAAGTAAAACCTAGGTGAATATGGAGACAGTATATATAAGAGGCAGTTTACCAACTTCTGTTGTGATAATGTTTAACAAATATGACGCTTTATTATACGAGTTTTTAAGTAAAAACTGGCGGGTGGTGGTGCAGTGCGGTAGGTAGCCAATGAAATACTGAGACAGGAGATTAGAGTTATCCTGTATCACCCATTTTTTAGACAAAAATCTAAAAATAGCAAATTTTTTAGTATTCTTTTTTACAAAAACTCGATTCATATTTTTGGACTTTACAGTAAACAGGCAGGTTGCTCCGCTACGCCTCCCATAGCATATGATAAATTTATGAACAATCACGACGATTAATTCAATGTACACAAAGGTCTCGAGAAGAAATGGAAATAATTCGTATATAACGGTGGTTAACTAAAAAAACATGAGTAAAAAAACTACAGACAACCGCTTGTATTATAAAAATGTTGAAAAAAAGAGCAAAATAGTTGGTTTTCTAAGCTTTTTATGCTTATTTTTTAGTTCACCAACATCATATACCAATTATTTTCAATTCTTTTCGAGACCTTTTAATTTCTACATTGAATTAACCGTCGTGATTGTTCATAAACACACCGTAGTTAAACCGGTCACCTTTTTATTTAAAATATAAGTATAGCCGGAATCCAGCGCGGTGATTATTAAAAAAAAACCGCACATGACCGTTTAATTACAGTAAATATCGTGCTGGGTGCCGGATATACTTATATGATGAGCGGTTTAACTACGAGGCGTCAATAGATTAATTAGCAACATGTAAGCAGCTAAATACAGTAAAAACAAACAATTATGTTAAAAGCGGCAAGTAGTAGCAAAAAAAATTTAAAGATTTAAAGGCAGGTTAAAAAATTTCCTTCAAAATAAACTACGCTTTCCTTACCGAAAGTTGCGTCTTTTACAACTAATATACGACTTCAAAACTGTAATCAGTCTAAAATCAGTGCGATATTGACTCCACGCTATCTTTTCTTAATGCAAAAAAGCGTGTTCTATTTTATACTTAGTCTGTCTTGTCACCTATTACTTGGTTCGATTTCTATGTAGGAATGGTACGATTATAAACTGACCTGGGATCCCGATATCTACGACGGAGTGAACGTGCTGTACGTGCCAGCAGAAATGATATGGGTTCCGGATATCGTCCTTTATAATAAGTAAATAAAAACAATATTTATTTTAACTTTAATTATTGATATAGGGTAAGAAATAATATGCAATTTATAATAGTTTTATTTTATATCCTCCCAATGATTTTTGGTGTATTTTTTTATATTTTTTTTGTGATATCTCAAATATTTTTTCCAATTGAAAGTGAAAAAGGTGGGATGTTGTAGATGATTATTTAAACTCGATTATTTTAACAAATATATTTTGTGGCTTGGGTATCCTACTAGTTTCATACTGTCTGTTGATTAAATTAGGCGTGATCGTGTGTTTTTAATTAAAGCTAAAGTCTTCCAGGCTGAATTTAAGGGCGTAACCGCTCTCCGCCAGGAAGAAATAAACAATAAACCCGCGAGCGAAATTAAAAAAAAAACTTTTTAGCGGTTATGTAACCAATTATTATTTAGTTGCGTCATGTGTTTCTCTGCACGTGATATTTTCTCAAAGAACGAGTGATTACTTTACCACTCGTCTATTTTCACCTTGATATAATTTATTTTTAGTTTAAATAATTAAATTTAAATTTAATCAAATAATTGACTTCAATTATTAAAGAATTAAAATTAACTTTATAATCAGTTTTAGTTTGATATTCAGCACCGAAATTTCCAGATTACCAGAGCAGGTTCCACATTTCATGTATGTAATAAGATTCAAAAATCAGTCCGCACCAACTTTTTAAAATTTGTAAAAAAACCTCTGTTTTTTATCGTGTGTGTTAAATACTTATAAAATAAATTTTCGTTGTTTTATTAGCGCCGACAGTAATTACAACATAACAATTACCACCAAAGCCACTTTGCATTCGAGTGGAATTGTGCAATGGGAACCCCCGGCCATCTATAAAAGCATGTGCAGTATCGACGTTGAATGGTATATAGTTTTTAATTATTATATTTTTCTTATTATTATCTTACAGTAAATATGTGTTATGTTAGATTAAAAATTCTGTTTTTCTTGATAACTAAAATTTCAAGTTAAAAAATATTGTAACTAAACTCAATAATGTTATAAAATAAAATCGAAAAATTCGATGTTTTCGAAATTTTTAAAATTTTTGGCAGTTTTTATAGCAAGACCTGGACCGTCGAAAATTTATCACATTTTGGGTTTCAAATTCTTCCTTTCCAGATCCAGGTTTCTTTGGTTTTAATTTTTCCATACATTTAGGTTTCCTTTCGACGAACAGAGGTGCATTTTAAAATTCGGTTCTTGGTCGTACGATATGACTTACTTAGATCTCCAGCATAAAGATGCCGAGGTCGAATACGTCGTGAAAAAGAATGCGCAAGGAATTTCCGAAAATATATCGTTTGTAGAAAAAGGAATAGGTAATATCAAATAAATATAATTTTTTAATAGTATTTATAACATTTTTAATAATATTTGTTACAAGATACCTTGTGACAAATATTTTTATATTTTTTGAGTTGTGGCTGTGTTTTGCGTTTGTTCTACTTATTAATTTGAAATAGGCACCTTGCACTGGAACTCGGTTTATACATGAAGTATGCAATATACATAAGCGTAACCATAATGGATAATTACCGTATTTCCTACTTATCTTTTGTAGTATGCAGATCAGCCGATCGAAATTTTGCGCGCTTTCGATTTTTTGAACTGCATACTTCGAAAGATAAGTAGGAGATACGGTAATTATCGATTATGGTGATGTATAAACCGAGTTCCAGTGCAAGGTGCCTATAGTATTTATAATATTTTTAATAATATTTGTTACAAGATAACTTCTAACAAATATTCGTATATTTGAGTTGTGGCTGTGTTTTGCGTTTGTTCCAATTATTAATTTGAAAAAAAGTTCTTTTAACGGCTTTCATACATTTTTTTCTTCCAAATATTATGATTCCTATCTATTATATTTACTAATTTTATTCTGTTATAATGTCTCTTTAGCTAAATAAAGCTCTGTTTTTCCAATTAAAGCTTGCAATTTTTTTTGAAAATTAAACTTGAATTAAACTGCGCCACTTTGAATTGAACGGCAAGTCATATCACAAACAAAACTAGTTTTTTAAATACTATAGGCACCTTGCACTGGAACTCGGTTTATACATCACCATAATCGATAATTACCGTATCTCCTACTTATCTTTCGAAGTATGCAGTTCAAAAAATCGAAAGCGCGCAAAATTTCGATCGGCTGATCTGCATACTACAAAAGATAAGTAGGAAATACGGTAATTATCCATTATGGTTACGCTTATATTATATTGCATACTTCATGTATAAACCGAGTTCCAGTGAGAGGTGCTTATTTCAATTAATAAGTAGAACAAACGCAAAACACAGCCACAACTCAAAAAATATAAAAATATTTGTCACAAGGTATCTTGTAACAAATGTGCTAAAAAATGTTATAAAATACTACTTAAAAAATTATATTTTATTTGATATTACCTATTCCTTTTTCTACAAACGATATATTTTCGGAAATTCCTTGCGCATTACTTTTCACGACCCATCTCAACCTCGGCATCTTTATGCTGGAGATCTATCATTAAGTCATATCGTACCAACCAAAAACCGAATTTTAAAATGCACCTCTGTTCGTCGAAAGGAAACCTAAATGTATCGAAAAATTAAAACCAAAAAAAACTATGAGAATATGAAAAGGAAGAATTTGAAACCCAAAATGTGATAAATTTTCAACAATTTTGCAGTTTTTTTTTTCTATAAAAACTGCCAAAAATTTTAAAAATTTCGAAAACATCAAAATTTTCGATTTTATTTTTATAACATTATTGAGTTTAGTTACAATATTTTTTAACTTGAAATTTTAAGCTATCAAGAAAAACAGAATTTTCCTACTATAACATAACACATATTTACTGTAAGATAGATAATAAGAAAAATATAATAATTAAAAACCAAAAACTGAGTTCAAAGTAAATACTGCACATGCTTTTATAGATGGCCAGGGTTTCCATTGCACAATTCCACTCGAATGCAAAATAACTTTAGTGGTAATTGTTATGTTATAATTATTTTAGGCGCTAATAAAACAGACAAAAATTTATTTTATAAGTATTTAACACACACGATAAAAAACAGAGGTTTAAAAACGAATTTTAAAAAGTTAGTCAGGACTGATTTTTGAATTCTATTACATACATGAAATGTGGAACCTGCTCTGGTAATCTGGAAATTTCGGTGCTGAATATGGGAATTGAATTGATTATAAAGTTAATTTTAATTCTTTTTAATGTAGTATGAAGTCAATTATTTGATTAAATTTAAATTTAATTTATTAAACTAAAATAAATTATATCAAGGTGAAAATAGACGGTCAGTAATCACTCGTTCTTTTTTAAGAAATATGCAGAGAAACACATGACGCAACTAAATAATAATTGGTTACATAACCGCTGGACTTATTCTTTAATTTCGCTCGCAACTTCTGTTTATTTCTTCCTAGCAGAGGCAGGGTTACACTTCCTTGAGTCAGCCTGAAAGAGTTTAGCTCCATACAAAAAACGCACCGATCACGCCTAATTTAATGACCGGACGGTCTGAAAGTTTGACGATACCAAGAGCCACAAAATAAATTAAGTGAAAATAATAAGACTTAAATACACATCTACAACATCCCACTTATTAAATTTCAATTATTCAAAAAAATCTAATCACCCAAAAAAATAAAAAAATACACCCAAAAATAATTATGGAGGATATTAAAATAAAACCTTGTGATTGCCCATATTGTTTTACTATCAATAATTTAAAGTTAAAATAAATATTGTTTTTATTTACTTATTATAAAGGACGATATCCCGAACCCATATCATTTCTGGCATTGCAGCACGTTCACTCCGTCATATATATCGGGATCCCAGTTAAGTTAGTGGTACCATTCCTACATAAAAATCAAACAAGTAAGTAATAAGGTAACGACAGACTAAGTATAAAAATAGAACACGCTTTTTTGCATTAAGAAAAAATAGCGTCAATTCAACATCGCACTGATTTTCGGTTGATTTCCGTTTAAAGTAGTATATTAGTTGTAAAAGACGCAACTTTAATTAAGGAAACGAGCATTTATTTGAAGGAAATTTTTTAACCTGCCTTTAATCTTATTAAGGTATACTTGCGCTTTAACATAATTGTTTGTTTTTACTGTATTTAGCTGCTTACATGTTGCTAATAATCTATTGACAGC
>JASAMX010012328.1:0-10533 GCA_030248175.1 Microlaimidae sp. YZB2_3
TTAAAATTATGCGGTTATGACGTTTAAAAAAAAATCAAAAACACGATTTTTTGAATTCCACTTTTTCCCAAAATATACACAAAAAATGGGTTTTGATCCTTAATAATAAACCGCTTTTGTTAAAATATTTGAATGGTTTTGTTGTTAAATAGTCGATTCAAACTGCAATTATCGAGTTCAGCTAGATTTTATTTGCCTATAGACAAAATATGCTATAATTTTTTGCAAACCGCCGAAATTTGAGCTACAATCGTATTAGCTTGCGTTTTTTTTAAATATAAAAAATTAATGCCGCTTAAAAATAACCTAAAACTATGTCAAATGTTTAATTACACGTCTTGAATATTTTTTTATACATCAGTAAGAATCGCAATGATAACACTATTAAAAAAAAACTGATTACTTTTTAAGCTATAAAATGTGAAAAACTTATATTTAAAGGTATATAAGATACTCTAAAATTTCCAAATAAAAGTTGTTTTCTTTGTTTTATCTAAAAATTACTGTATGAGCGGCAGATAGTTTGTTTTATTATGCGTTTTTATTTTTTTTGTTTTAGAATAATATTATAAAATAACTTGTAGTTATTTAACAATAAGGTTTTGTAAGCTACCAAAGATAGTTCTGAAAAATATAATCGGTTGTTGCTAGGGAACGATAAGATGAATTTAAAGGATTTGAGGTATTCGGATAAGCGTTGGCAGGCGCTAAAACGTGTACTAAATCCAGGGTGTCTGCATATTGCGAGCTAACAAACAGACGTTTAAAACGCTTGAGATTTTTTTATCGCTGTTTGCAAAAAGAGGTTGAGTTCCTCTTTAGAATAGAGTACGGGCAAAAACACATCATCTGTTCTGGAGTACAATTTAGAAATAAGGTCTTCAATTATAATTCTAAAATAAAAATAATAATAAGAAGAAGATGGTGAACATGAATTACAAAACTTACTCACGTTCTCTAAGTATAGTTGGCGCGGTACGGTGGGTTAAATTGCAGTGTGGCACCCCCGCACCACCGATGATTATCTACCAGCGCGTGGCGCTCCCGCGCCACCGACGCTTATTATTATTTTTTAATAAATAAAGCTTTGAATTAATTTTGTCATCAGTAATGCAAGAATTAAAAAAAGTACTCTGTTGTTTTCGCCGATTTCCGCGCGGTTGAAGCAGATGGCGCTGGGAACTGGTTCCGTTTCTGCCACCAATTAAAAGCGGTCTGCTATTTTTGTGCGGTTTTTATGAGGGAATGTTGGTTGTCTGCTCTGTACAATCCTTATTGTTGCCAAAAGGCTTTTATTTGTCTATTTTTCAAATTTTTTATTTTGATCAATAAATCGATAACAAGGACCTAAATCAAAAAAGTGCTTCCTAAGAAAGTTGCGTAATTCCTTCTTCTTTCTTATGAGCCCATGTTTATTTTTGATCAATCAGTAACGAATGAGGAATATCGCTTTTAAGGATGGAGCGTTGGAAAAATAATAATAAAAAGAAGAAGAAGAAGGTTCTGAATTTCAAAATTTACCCACGTTCTCTAATAATGGTTGGCGCGGCGCCACGGGGCGATTTAGCCCCGTGGCGCTCCCGCGCCACCCATGAATAAAAAAAACAAAAAAATTATTGAAATAAGTTGTTTTTAAAATAATGTGATCAATCATCAGTCAGTTTTAGCTAAAGTATAAAATAATCAATTTTAACTAAAATTAATAGGCAGTATATTCTTTACTAAAAACCTTGAATTTTACTTGTATACAAAAATAAATCATAAGGCACAGTGTAACGATGCCCCAGCATAAAGACCAAAATATCCAAGGTCCAAAAAAGTCAGCCACATGGTTTTGAATTTTCCGAATAGATACGAGTTGCTGCCAGAGGCTGAAGAGCCTATTTTCCGACACTCCCATTTCCACATCCAACTAAAACAAGCATTATATACATTACAATATATTTGTCCTCCTAATGTCATTGTAAATGTACAAATCTTGTAAAAACGATGGTTTTTTTTTGGCAAGTAAAGCAATCTTACCTGACATAAAGGTGTTGTCTTTAAATATATACTTTTATGGACAAAGTTGTAAAAATAACTTTGGTGCCAAATATTTTAAATTTGACACACTTTCTTTTGTTTTTTTGCTATGATAAATTAGTAATAATAGCAAAATATTTTGCTGTAAAAATGTAAATATTTTGTTAAATTAAAATCACACTGTCTTCAGATATGTTTATGAGTTAGTTTTTGCTTTGTTTTGTTTATAATAATGCATGCAAAGCCTATTTCTTTCTTACTTGTTTAAAGTTTTAAGGCTTGATAAAACAAAGTTTGTTTTTTGAAAAGTTATATGATTGGAACCCTTTGAAGAGGTACCGTTTAAAATTTACGGTATTTTTGGTTAGGTTTTTTACAAGACTTTGATAAATTTGACAGAAAATCCCCTTTTTTAAGTATTATTTTAATTAAAACTATCTTTGGGCATGTCTTAAACAGTAGTATGCTATTGCAATTAAAATATAAAGTAATTTTTACCTGGAGATCTTCAATTCTTCCATTTACATTGTTCTGCCAGAAGAAAATCAAGACATGTACGGTAACAAAATAAAATAATGGGACCTGGGTTAGTGCTAATTAAAATACACGTAGAACTTGGTTTGGAACTTTAACTAAAATTCTAAAATGACTAAAAAATGAAAAAGTATTAAAAATTTCCTGTTTCATTACTTTAGAGCAACCATACTTTTTTTTAGTGAAAAAAATTGATTCGTGTGATATAATAATATAAAGCCAATCAAAAAGAAGATATTTCAGTAGAGGCACATCAAATTTTTTGTGATTTACTTGTTTTACCTTATCTATTTATTTGATTTTTTAATATAAGCAAATTAATTTTTGTTGTGTGTGTGTGATTAACTTGTTTTACCATATTTATTTATCGATCTATCACTCATTAAAAAAACACCTTTGTAATGCTATGTAAGATTTACCGTAAGTTTTTGAAGTTTTTAAAAAAAGTTAATCTCAGCACTAACTAGGGCCCAGAGACTCATTAACGGAGCAAGAACTAATGACAGGATGTCGTTAAAGCCCAATTCAACCAGGGGACAATAGTGTACTTCTAAGGCCACCAGTATCATACAACAAAGAAATGTAGAAAATGTCATACAAAGGAAGAAAAAAGTGATTTTTTTCAGTCTTTTTTGAGACCGACTACAGCCGTCGTTTTCCAAATCGCGTCTGAAACAAAAATCAATTAAGAAATATACAATGTAACATATATACATTGTTAAATGCATTTTCTCAACTGTCAGAACGGTAGCATGTTAATATTTGCCGATTATTGATAGAACAGTTTTAGATACAAGAACTGTATATATAAAAATAAATAGTAATTGTGCTAAAAAGAATGGAAAGTAAATAAGTATAGCAAAATAGGACCAGCAAAAAAACACGTTGGCAAAAAGGCAACATGTACAAAACTGCTACACTATTTAAGATAAAAAAGGCAAATTTCAGAGGCAGCTGGTGGTAAGTAGATTTGAAGATTAAAAGGTTTTTTGGAACCGTTAGCAGGGAATTTGCAGCCGTCAAAAAATTTTGGGAACTTGGAGCCGCGAAAATAGGAACTTGGAGCAAAAAGTAAAAAAATGATTTGGAGTTAGTTTTAGGCTTAAGAATATTTTTTAGCAATTTCAAGCGTTCGGCTCCAAATTTTACACTACGGCTAAAGTTTTCAATTCTGCGAATAAATTTAAACTTTAAATAAATGCTGTTACCTTAGCGATTCAATGGCTGCAATCATGACATTGTGACGTTGAGCTAATCCATTAAATATCAACAAAGTTACAGTATTAATCAATGGTTTCAATCCGTTTATAACGCTATACACTGCGTACATATGTAAGTATCCAAATGTTTGGTTGTATTTGGCCATTACTCGACATGTTTCCACAAAACAGGAAACATTTATTATTATGACAATTGCCGAATACAATCTTAGGAAAACGCATAAAAACATAGTGTCAAACACGTGAGACGAAGGTTTTACTTTGTCGTACGAATGTTTCACGGTTGTAACGGGGGAAAAGCCATTACGGGAACGGGTTAAAAATGTAAGCAATTGCATTATTTTGTTACTACAACAAAATATTTTTGGGTTTGGTTAATTTGGATTTGGAAAACTATGTATTTAATAAAAAAATTTTAGTTCGTCAATTAAATTGTTGTATGTTCAAAATTATTTTGACGCGTTTTCAACCTTAAAAGTTTATCCCATCGTTGGTTCCGGTGGCTATAAGGATAATAACCCAGAAATTTGAGTACGTGTTGCATCACCTTCAGTGGACTTCTCGCTTTTCGCTGCTGTTTCCAAATTACCATTATTGACTCATTTTGTAGTTGGATGACGCAGGAAAAGTCCATGTCAGTGTAAAACATGCGGAACAATTACTGTTGTACTAGTGCAACTTAAAATGGCCCGAATCTTGCGGTTTTTGCGGTTCATTTCACCAACAAGAGTCAAAAACTGCGATTACGATCGAGTCTTCGTATGAAACTTTATGCTCGCTTTCATTCAATTGGAATTAGTTGTAAGAACCCCACTCAACGTTGGTAGAATTTTATACTTACTGTGGTGAACAATAAGATTTTTCTAGATTTAATAGAGGTAATAAAAATAATAAAAAATAATAATGTTACTAAAGATAAATTCTATCAGGGTGAAAATAGATGAGTGGTAAAGTAACCACTCATTTTTTGAAAAAATATCACGTGCAGAGAAACACATGACGCAACTAAATAATAATTGGTTACATAACCGCTAAAAACTTTTTTTTAATATTTCTCGCTCACGGGTTTATTGTTTAATTCTTCCTGGCGGAGAGCGGTTACGCCCTTAATTTCAGCCTGGAAGACTTTAGCTTTAATTGCAGTAATATTTTAGTAAATTTTTTTATCCTGTGAAAAACAGGCAAAAAATCAAACGTTTAAATAATCAAGCCAAACCCACATTATAAGTATCTATGAAATTTGCACTGGTTTTTTAATGCCAAACTCTAGAAGCAAAAAAATCAAAAAAAATATTTTATAAAAAAAATAAAAAGCAGGTGACAAACTGTCTTGGTGATATATAGTATAAATTAAAAACAAGAAAATACTTTATTTATAAATAACTGGCTGTGAGTTGATTATAAGCAAAACAAATGACAGTCACGATAAAATGTTGGTTATTGGACGACGTTATAATCTATCCTCTACTCCGAGAAAAATTTTTTCTTGTTTATTAGACTTGCAAAAAAATTTATCTAATATTATTTAACCCAGGGGTCAGTCATAACACTTTTTTTTATTAATTTTAACTGTTAACAAAAACTTTTTTGAATGATTTTAAAAAATTCTTTGGGCCGAAAAAGTTTTAAGCAATTTATCTAATGTCAGAAAATAGAGTGACTAAATTTTGCACAGCAGCAACTTTAAAAATATATTTAACAAAAATTCCGCTTTAAAATTCAGCGTAAAACAACATTAAAACGGAGCATATAGGTACAAATGAATTCCAAAATCCCATAATCTAATATTGCGATATATAATCTAAATCTTAATGTATTTTTTGACTTTTTGATTTTAAAAGATCCATAATGATATATTTGATACCAATAATTTTATTTAATACATTTTTGTTAAAATGTGCCAAAACAGCTGATAAACAAACAAAATAACAGCGTAAAAATTGTTAAATATACATAGGTTGTATATTTCTTGCTATTCATAGCTGAAAAATTAATTAAATATATTTTCGGGCTATGAAATTATAAAAAAATGATTTTTTTATGAAATATAAAGATTAAATTCAAAAAAATACTAAATAAACATATTATATTAGATGCTTGTGCTGTATTTTTTTAAAGATAGGATAACAAAGCCATCCTGAGAAGTAATAACGTTACTTAATCAAATTAAATTTATAAGCTTTTTGTTCGCACCACATTATATTAAATTTTTTTTCCAAGAAAACATAAAAAAGCTAAAAAAACACCATGATAAAACCAAAATATTGAAAATTAAATATCATATACATTTGTAAATTTTTTTATGTTTTTTAACTAAAACCAAGCCTGAACGCCTTTAAAAACAAATTAAAACATTCTTAGATTACTCAAAATATTGAACATTTGCCTATTTCATTTGGTAACTTTAAACAAAGACAATATAAGTGTGAATTAGAGTTAAAAAAACTAATTTAACAGATTTCTGAGACTAAATTTTACTGACTAAGACTAATTTTTTTAAAATAACTGGTATTAACCCGTTCCTGTGATTGCCTTTTTCCCGGTTACGGCGGTAAAAAGAATTTTCGTAAACGTATTAATTCGTGTATTTTCGCTGGTAATCAGAGTGCGTTCGCAATGGTCTGCATTAGGGGGAGAAGGCTATCACGCGAACGCATTCTGAATACAGCAAAAATGACGGGAATTAATACATTTACAAAAAACTTTTCACCGGGGAAAAGGCAATCACGGGAACGGGATAAATCAATAACAAAATCTTTTTTTCCATTAAAAGGACTTAGGATCGATATGGTTGCAGGAACATGAAGTCGAAAATAAAAAAACTTGAAGACGAAAGTAGGAAATTGGGAGAGAACGGACAGTTAAAATCGCTGAAACCTGGGGAGAAGGGTCTCTTCCTCCTTTGGTGAAAATACATTGCCCAGCATAAAGATGCCCATGTTATTTTTTTTACATTGAACCCCTTTATGACATTTACGGAGTGTAAGCCATCCAATAATATTTTATTTACCCGAATCTGTTTTGTGGTTGGGGAGAAGGGTTCCTTCCTTCTTTGGTAAAAATGCGTTGTCCAGCATAAGGATGTCCATTTTTAATAAACCTTTTTTACAACACTTCCAAAAATATAAGCTTTGACAATGATAATTTATTTAGCCCAATTCTTTTCTGGTAGGGCAGCAAAGTTATCTCATCTTCAGTGAAAAAAACGTTGTCCAGCATTAAGACGTCCATGTTGATTTTTCAAAAAAAACATGATATTTTGCCTCTGCATTGAATAATAACTCTTACCAATAAGTTTAAACCATTTCAGAGACAAAAAATATTATAATTTTTAAAATCCATAGGCCCCCTCTGGTGAAAACACATTGTCTATCGTAAAGATGTCCATGTTAAAATTTTCAAAATTTGATCCCCCTTATGACACTCTTGGGGCTATAAATTTTCCAATGATATTTCATTTAGTTAATCTGCTGGATGGTTGGGGAGGATTAGGAAACACATAAACAAACACAGATCGAGAGACAGCACACACACACATACACACACACACACACAGATTGGTTAAATGAAATATTATTGGATGTGACTAGCTTCCGTAAATGTCATAAAGGGGTTCAATGTGCAAAAAAAAATAACATGGGCATCTTTATGTGGCAATGTTGTTTCACCGAAGGAGGAAGGAGCCCTTCTACCCATTAGCGATTTTAACTGTCGGTTCTCTTCCCAATTCCCTACTTTCGTCTTCAAGTTTTTTTTATTTCAAGCTTCATGTTCCTGCAACCATATCGATCCCAAGTCCTTTTAATGGAAAAAAAGATTTTGTTATGATTTATCCCGTTCCCGGATTGCCTTTTCCCCGGGAAAAGTTTTTTTAAATGTATTAATTCCCGTCATTTTTGCTGTATTCAGAATGCGTTCGCGGATAGCCTTCTCCCCCTAATGCAGACCATTGCGAACGCACTCTGATTACCAGCGAAAATACACGAATTAATACGTTTTCGAAAATTCTTTACCGCCGTAACCGGGAAAAAGGCAATCGCAAAACAGTTAAGTGCAGTTTAAAAAAATTAGTCTTAGTCAGTAAAATTTAGTCTCAGAAATCTGTTAAATTAGTTTTTTTTTTTCTAACTCTAATTCACACTTATATTGTCTTTGTTTAAAGTTACCCAATAAAAATAGGCAAATGTTCAATATTTTGAGTAATCTAAGAATGTTTTAATTTGTTTTTAAAGGCGTTCAGGCTTGGTTTTATTAAAAAAACATAAAAAAATTTACAAATTATATGATATTTAATTTTCAATATTTTGGTTTTATTATGGTGTTTTTTTTAGCTTTTTTTTATGTTTTCTTAAAAAAAATTTAATATAATTTCGAACAAAAAGCTTATAAATTTAACTATTAATAACGTATTCTTCTAAGATCTTTTATATTATATTTAAAAAAATACAGCACAAGCATCTAATACAATATTTATTTATTATTTTTTAATTTAATCTTTTATTTCATAAAAAAATCTTTTCATAGCCCGAAAATATATTTAATTAATTTTTCAGCTATGAATAGCAAGAAATATACAACCTATGTATATTTAACAATTTTTACGCTGTTATTTTGTTTGTTTATATCAGCTGTTTTGGCACATTTTAACAAAAATGTATTAAATAAAATTAGTGGTATCAAATATATCATTATGGATCTTTTAAAATCAAAAAGTCAAAAAATACATTAAGATTTAGATTATATATCGCAATATTAGATTATGGGATTTTGGGATTCATTTGTACCTATATGTTCCGTTTTAATGTTGTTCTACGCTGAATTTTAAAGCGGAATTTTTGTTAAATATTTTTTTTAAGTTGCTGCTGTGCAAAATTTAGTCACTCTATTTTCTGACATTAGATAAATTGCTTAAAACTTTTTCGGCCCAAAGAATTTTTTAAAATCATTCAAAAAAGTTTTTGTTAACAGTTAAAATTAATAAAAAAAGTGTTTTCAATAAAAATAAAAAATCAATAAAAAAATTTTTCCCGGAGTAGAGGATAGATTATAACGTCGTCCAATAACCAACATTTTATCGTGACTGTCATTTGTTTTGCTTATAATCAACTCACAGCCAGTTATTTATAAATAAAGTATTTTCTTGTGTTTAATTTATACTATATATAACCAAGACAGTTTGTCACCTGCTTTTTATTTTTTTTTATAAAATATTTTTTTTTGATTTTTTTGCTTCTAGAGTTTGGCATTAAAAAACCAGTGCGAATTTCATAGATACTTATAATGTGGGTTTGGCTTGATTGTTTAAACGTTTGATTTTTTGCCTGTTTTTCACAGGATAAAAAAATTTACTAAAATATTACTGCAATTAAAGCTAAAGTGTTCCAGGCTGAAATTAAGGGTGTAACCGCTCTCCGCCAGGAAGAATTAAACAATAAGCCCGTGAGCGAGAAATATTAAAAAAAAGTTTTTAGCGGTTATGTAACCAATTTTATTTAGTTGCGTCATGTGTTTCTCTGCAGGTGATATTTTTTCAAAAAATGAGTGGTTACTTTACCACTCATCTATTTTCACCCTGATAGAATTTATCTTTAGTAACATTATTATTTTTTATTATTTTTATTACCTCTATTAAATCTAAAAAAATCATATTGTTCACCACAGTAAGTATAAAATTCTACCAACATTTAATCGAGTTCTTACAACTAATTCCAATTGAATGAAAGCGAGCATAAAGTTTCATACGAAGACTCGATCGTAATCGCAGTTTTTGACTCTTGTTGGTGAAATGAACCGCAAAAACCGCAAGATTCGGGCCATTTTAAGTTGCACTAGTACAACAGTAATTGTTCCGCATGTTTTACACTGACATGGACTTTTCCTGCGTCATCCAACTACAAAATGAGTCAATAATGGTAATTTGGAAACAGCAGCGAAAAGCGAGAAGTCCACTGAAGGTGATGCAACACGTTCTCAAATTTCTGGGTTCTTATCCTTTATAGCCACCGGAACCAACGATGGGATAAACTTTTAAGGTTGAAAACGCGTCAAAATAATTTTGAACATACAACAAATTTAAATTGACGAACTAAAATTTTTTTATTAAATACATAGTTTTCCAAATCCAAATTAACCAAAACCAAAAATATTTTGTTGTAGTAACAAAATAATGCAATTGCTTACATTTTTAACCCGTTCCCGTAATGGCTTTTCCCCCGTTACAACCGTGAAACATTCGTACGACAAACTAAAACCTTCGTCTCACGTGTTTGACACTATGTTTTTACGCGTTTTCCTAAGATTGTATTCGGCAATTGTCATAATAATAAATGTTTCCTGTTTTGTGGAAACATGTCGAGTAATGGCCAAATACAACCAAACATTTGGATACTTACATATGTACGCAGTGTATAGCGTTATAAACGGATTGAAACCATTGATTAATACTGTAACTTTGTTGATATTTAATGGATTAGCTCAACGTCACAATGTCATGATTGCAGCCATTGAATCGCTAAGGTAACAGCATTTAAAGTTTAAATTTATTCGCAGAATTGAAAACTTTAGCCGTAGTGTAAAATTTGGAGCCGAACGCTTGAAATTGCTAAAGAATTCTCTTAAGCCTCAAACTCCCAAAAAATCATTTTTTAATTTTTTGCTCCAAGTTTCTATTTTCTCGGTTCCAAGTTCCCCAAAACTTTTTGACGGCTGCAAATTCCCTGCTAACGGTTCCAAAAAACCTTTTAATCTTCAAATCTAC
>JASAMX010012329.1:0-25065 GCA_030248175.1 Microlaimidae sp. YZB2_3
TTTGCTTTAGAAATAAGCTAATACAGCCTTAACCCCTAGTTATGAGTTTTTCTAACCCTTAACTAGGGGTTATTGCCTTATTAGCTTGTATTTATAACAAATATGCATAAAATAAATAAAATATCAATATATACAATGCAAATAAAGAGTTTAATAAGATTTTTCGAGAAAAAACCCCAAAATTAAAATATTACTATAAGAGTTTTAAACAACGTGCTAAAATAGCTCCTACTCATCAGCACACGTTTAGTAGACCCCTCTCACGGGCGGGTCTCACTAAACGCGTGCTGTGTTAGCCCGTTGTTTAAAACTGCTGATAATGCTTAAATTTTTGTGTTTTTTTTTTCGAGAAATCTTATAGAACTCTTTATTTACATTGAATAAATTGATATTTAAACAGTTTAATGCATATTTGTTTTAAAGAAAAGCTAATAAAATCTCAACCCCTAATTAGGAATTTTGCTAACCCTTGACTAGGGTTATTGCCTTATTAGATTTTACTTATAACAAACATGCACAAAGTTAATAAGGTATCAATTTATGTGATGCAGACAAAGAGTTCCAAAAGATTTTTCGAGAAAAAACCCTAAAATTAAAACATTATCAAGAGTTTTAAACAACGTGCTAAAATAGCACCTACTCATCAGCACACGTTTAGTGGACCGGCCCTAGGGGTCAACCCCCAAAAATAATTTTTAGGTCAAAAGTAAGGAATAAAAATTGGCGGACATTTAATATATAACAATATGAACAATATCGTACACACTGGGAGCAGGAAGAAAAACAAACAATTCGGACAGTGTACTGTATTAACATGGTAAAAATTTACGAAAATCGTGAAAACCGCGCACATTCAACGCTTTATAAAAAAATTAGAGCAATCCGATTTCGTTTTAACTTTGAGGAAAAACTTAGAAAAGTATGTTTTAACAACATACCGAGCGGCGTTTCTTATCTCGTACTAATAAAAAAGACCCTAAAAAAGACCTGGACCCTCATTTTCAACAATTTGACCTGTCTTTGGAGCAGTTTCAATTCAGCGATTTTCTGGTTACATGCGTTGAGAATCTTTTAATCGTATTTCAAGAAAGAGTCAAACGGATGTTTTGGTTAGGTTTTGGAATAAAGATTTAAAACAAGTGGGTAAAATCAAAAATATTTATAGTTACTTTTAGCTCAAGTGTTAATTTTGACAAGTGCAAAACTAAACTACTTATTATTGTTCCCCGTACAAAATAGTGTAAACAATTCGAGTATATCTAAGATTTCTGGGTATATTTTTAGTTATTTACAAAATTTTTCGTTAATAAAAAAGCCAAAATTTTGACTGTTGGAAGTGAAATCACCTACTTTCTAGTAGATTTTTGTTTTAAAATTTTATAACTTCATTCTATCTTAGCATTCAAATTTAATCACAAAAATGTTTTAGTAAGTCTAATAAGCTATTGTTCTGTTTTACTGCCATTGCTAATTCTAACCTTATTAACAATAGTAAGATCCTAATTCAACCTTATTAACAATAGTAAGATCCTAATTCATCAAAGGTACAGTGTATGTTTTATATTATTAAATTGAATCGCCTTTTTGACCGCTTTATTTCTGGGGCATGAAATAGCGGATGTGATTTATTCAATAATTACCAGGAAGCAACTCTAAACATTCCTAGTGACTAAATAAGTCCTTCAAATTTCCATGTATAGGCCTAATGTTCATTGGAAATTTTTGGATATATACAAAATATGTAGAACGTTTTATTATCAGTTAAACAATACGTTCAGGATTTTTTTTATTGTTTATAAGCCAAACTTTTTTAAGTACTAAAAAGCATTAATGTTTACAAATAAATACACATAAAAAGCAAATTTCAGAATAGTGATAAAAGCGATCTTTTGAAAATTGGGTCTTGTGGCTTGCATGTTATCAACGGAGCGTACGAAACAGGCCTATTTACCTCGAAAATTAGAAGTCGTAATGTCTGAAATTTATTCAGATTGGCCGGTAAAACGACATGACTTTGTGCAACTTTAACTGGTATTGAGTCTTCTGTGAATTTTTTTTTAATTGGGCTATTGATTTTTAAGTTTTTAAAAATCATTTAATATTTATAAACAAGTTTTTAATGCATTTTGATGTGTTCTGCGTTTTTTGTTAATTATGTAATATTATGTGTAATTTCTTTCATAAGCCCATCGGTTTTTCCTCTAAAATTTTGTTATTATCGTTGCCTGAAACTAGAATGGTTTTGGATGGGGTTCAATTTTGCTCAATCTGAAAAATCTGAAAAAGTGCATTAAAGGTGCAGTACAGAGTCAAACTTATTGTATATATGATGTATTTATGTGAAAACCTTATCCCTGCCCCCAATAGCCCAAAAAATTTTTTGTGAAAATATTTTTAGTGGTAGAGTAGAGAAGATAACTCTTTAAAAATAAAATTTTTCCGGTAAATCTGTACTCAAATATTCCTAAATGATTATAAAAATTTAAATTACAAATAATACACCCAAAGAAATCAGAAATTTTGTATTTTGATTGGATACCTTGATTGTAGAGATATTGCTTTAATTAAAACAAAAAAATCGAGTTTTTATAATTTATAAATCATAACTATTTAGTGTTATGCTATTTATAATTTGAAAGTGGCAGTTGATTACAAATCAAATACCATATAATTTTGCCGTCAATTTCTTTTTAAAGATTAATTTTAGAGTTTTCGAATTAGCAGGCTGTAAAAAAATTAATGAAATCACCTGGATTTATAGTATAAATCTCAATTTTATATGAAATTATTGATATTCGATTGGCATATTGCTCAATATTTTTAAATGAACTGCGGAGAGATCTAAAACAGTCTTAGAAGTTTCTTGGGCTTATCGTTTTCCTCAACGTTAATTGGCTCAAAATTATTGTTATTTGCTTTTGTATTTTTTTTGTTTCTTTTTATCTTGGCTGATTTTTAAGGTTTCTAACAATAAACAACGTACAAAGAATTAGGCTGGTTGCCTAGGCTAATTTTACCTAGCTATAAAGTTAATAATGTTTTATTTATAAAAATAACCTATTAGTATGAGACTTTATTACTGGTAATTAAAATAAACTATCAAACCAGTAGGCTTTAATTAGTACGCTACTAATATGAAGGCTATTTTATATAAAGAAAGTTAATAAAAGGTATATAAAAAATGGTGAGGTATCAAAACGAAGGAAATGGTATCAAAATTCTTAAGTGCTCTATGAAAACAGCGGTGGAAATGTAACACCTTTAAATCCGGTAGTTTTTGCTTTCCAGTATTTATTATTGGTATTCCAGGTTTGTTTGCCATCTAAAAAATGTGTTTTGATTATTTCAACGCGATATGAGATTCACGATTCATTGAGATTCATTTTTATCCACTGAAAGGCCTGAGGCTAAGTTACCACGAGTCATTCAATCTAAAGCTAGTCTTAAAGGCTGAAATTAAGGTCCTAACCGCTCTCCGCCAGGAATAAATAAACAATAATTACGCGAGCGAAAAAAATTAAAAAAAAATTTCAGCGGTTATGTAAACAATTATTATTAAGTTGCGTCAGGTGTTTCTCTGCACGTGATATTTTATCAAAGAACGAGTGGTTACTTTACTACCGAACTGTTTTCACCCAGATAAAATTTATTTTTTGTCAATTTATATGTAATATTTGACTTTTTAAAAACTAAAGTGCAAGAGTGTAATTAGGAGTCAGTGAATTTATGATTTATTCATTCACTTTATTATGCTGCATTTAATTTTTATGGCTCCCTATCATAAGAGTACAGCACGAAACAGTACCACATAATAGTCCCGGGTTTCGCAAAAGAGTACGCACGAAACAGTACTGGAACAAAAGAGTACGGCACAAAAGAGTACGGACGCAAAAGAGTACTGTGATATTGCGTGCAGAAACTAGCTGATTTAAGTTAAGATGGACATTTCGGATTTATCTTGAATAAAAAAAATAACTTTTTTTATTTTAATCGTATGTTCGTAAATGCTAATAAATCACGTTTTGACTTTTGCTAAAAAAATTAATCGATTGAAATATTAATACATTTTTTAAAATAAAAATCCAGAGTTTTTTGTTGTTTTTTTTTTAACTAAATCAAAGTTCTTAATTATGTTATGTGTGCTATTAAGTTATCATGCTCCGAAAAAACGATTATTAAAACAAAAAAGTCAGAATCTGCGCACTTACTATTTCATCCTCCAATTTATTTAATTTTAAAAAGTTTATGTTATTATAGTCATTTTTTACAATTATTTTTTTGTATTTATCATTGTTTAGAAACTTTGAGTCCGCAAAAAATTAGAAAAATTAAAATATTACTCTTTAATTATATGCTAAATTATTTTAAAAATAAACTGGCGCCCCGTGTGTTTATGAAGATTCTGCAAGGCTCCAAAAACTGGCGTTCCGGAGCTCCACAGGGAACATGTTTATTTGTTATAGGCCCAAATAAATCATGTAATCTACCCTAATTAAAAAATATAATCAATCGTGAAGTTAAACATGCTTCTCTGTATAACATATGTTGGTTTTATGATGTATACAAAACAAATGAGAAAGTTACAGTTTTAAATTCTGCAATAGGTTTTAAAACTGATTTTTATTAAATATTTATTTTTTGTCTAATAAAACTGTTTTTGCCTTTTTGGAATTTCTGTCAAAACTGTTTTTAAATTAATTTTTCTCTAAATTTCTAAAAACTATAAAAATATTCCTAAAAGAGAAAATAACTTAAAACATTTTTCAAGTTAAATATGTTTCAAATCGTTCATTTAAGCATAAGAAACCTTGAAGGAACATGAGCCAACTGCAGATAGTAGGAAGGAACATTAGTAATGAAGCGTAATTTGTTGTCTACGATTTTTTTAATTTCTTTTTTTAAATAACTTAGTTTTTACAAAACAGAAAAAACCAAGACTTAGCTACCAGTAAAAAAAAATTTAAAAATAAAAAAAAAGTTTTAAAACGTACCTGCGGTAGGCACGGTCTTTGCGTCAAAGTCGCGTGATGTGGCAAACGCAATTCACACAGAACTCTTATGTGCCGTACTGTTTTTTGACGGTACTCTTTTGTGGCGTACTATTTCGTGCGTACTCTTTTGCGAAACCCGAGACTATTTTATGGTACTGTTTTGTGCCGTACTCTTATGCGTCGGCCCCAATTTTTATATTACATTTTAGTCTTATGGTTTTTAAACTAAAAAAAATTCTTGAGTAATTTTTGTGCGTTTTTTACGTCTTCGTTTTTTATCGTTTTATTCAATTTTTTTCGCAAACCTTTTACAATGGATTTATCGATTTGATTTATCTATTATTTGATTTATTTAGTACTAATCTATTCCAGCTCCTGCACCTATTATTACAAAATATGCTGAGGAGGTAAATGTCAAATTTGGAAATTATGAACCATTTGAAACATTTTAACGAAGAAGATGGAAGATTTTGAAGGGTTTAGAAAAAAGTTTTCACCAAAATGATAGAAATCTGAGAAACAAATATTACTTAGCGCCTACTATTTATGATAAATAATAATTTCTACCATATACTAGTAAAAACGTATGTAAATAAACAAATACGTAAACTTTCATATGTAATTTTAAAGCATACCTGCGTTTGTTTTTTCGAACCAGTTGGGAGTGTGGGTTTTACCTTGGCTTATCCGAGTGGCAGCTTTTTCCCTCTGTGTTGCTTCTAATGATAATTTAAGTTTTTCAGCTTCATCGGGTTCTCCTAAATCAAATATTAGCTTTGCTTTCTTTTGACACATATAGTTCATTTGTGCACCCATTTATCGAATAACTACTTGTATTAGCAACCTGTAATTATATTAAATAAAGGTTGTCTATTCAAAATGCGCGAAATTGTTTTCGCTCCAAAAAGAAATTTTTTTAATCGTGAAAAGCTAAAAAAAACAAGGTACTCATATTGAGAAAACAGTGCATGCATAAAATTTAGATTTTTTATATTTAGGAACATAATAAAACTTTTTCAAATTTAAACGGTATACAAGTTTGAGTTTTGGAGAAAAACGCTCATTACTGTTTTTTGCCTCTCATAATTTAATTGTACTGTAAGGTTTAAGATAATATTTTATATAACCATAAAAAAAGCCATGAAACTTTCAAAACAAACACTAAGTTTGAAGGCAAGTAAAAAGCGGTAAATTTTGAACGCGCAGGTACGATTGAGAAATTTTTCTGAAACGAATCACACTAGCATCAGCTGAGATAGTAGAATATACACGGTACTGTCGTGTGCGCTTTCCATGTTAGTGTTAATCAAAGGAAGTTTTCTTTTTTTTTCTTTGTATGGTCACATAGTGTAAGAAATACATAGTACGCTACGGTAGTATTTGGAGGTAACTTACAGGCTCAATTAAAGTATCAGCCAAATTTTTCAGTAAATATAGCCCGGTTGCACCTAGGAATCGACCGGGGCAGGATTTTTGCTGATGCCGGGGCCAGGGCCGGAGTAGCAAAATTGAAATACGCCGGGGCCGGGGTCGGGGAAGCGAAATTTGGATTTGCCGGGGCCGGGGCTGAGGCCGTGCCACGGCCGGGGCCGAGGCCGGGGCCGGGCAGGCTAAAAATTGCAGAATTTATAATTTTGACCATTTTTTCAAAAAAATCAAATTTTTTACTGTAAATTATTTGTTTTAGGCAATTAATAGTCACATTTTAGAAATTAAACACTTGTGTAATGGAAAAAACTTAATTTTTAATACACAAAGGTTTTTTCAAGGAATAAAAAAATTTATTTTAATATTTTGATGTTTTTTAAACCTTAAGTTATTATTTTATTTACATTGTAATAGTAAAATTTTTACGTAAGTATTAGCAATATATTCCAGTTTAAAGCAATTATACTTAATCCCGCTAACCATTCTTATTACTTTTAAAGAATGTTCTACAAATAGAGCAGCAATTAAAGCACTTTTATACGGGAGGTATGTTTTAATTAGAAAATCATGTTAAAGGAACTAAAATTAAAATTGGATACCAATATAAAAAACTAATAAAATTATTTGATAGCGAAATTTTTCCATATTATATACGAAATTTCTTTATATTCATAAATTTAATAATTTGATAATTGGCGAAATATAACCCTAGATTTAAAGAATGTTAGTTTTGAAGAATGTTATTTTAAAGAAACGTCTATTTTAAATTTCAATTACATGCCTCTACTCAACATTTTTCGGTCTAAACATACAAGAGGGGTTTAAACGCACCTTTTTTTTAAATTCTTAGAGCATTTTTAAAGCTTTAATAACACTTTTTTAAATATAAAAAAATTTCAGTTGTAAAAAGTAAAATAATTATATTGCAATTACAGGCGAATCACGTTCGCTTTTTAGTTTGTTTCAAGTTGTTAGTTTTAGCCTTTTTAATCAATGTGCGGATCTTTCGTCTTTTACATCACGTCTTTGAAATAGTGTTATAAAAAGTAATGATTAAGTAAAAGCAAAAGTAATTTGAAAAATTTCAGTTTAAGTAAAGTAAGAGTAAAAGTATTTTGTGATTTTTTTAACCCTTTTGTATTCTTTCCGCTGCAAATCCGCACAATGGATTCCGCGCCATCTCTGCTCATTGCTAAACTTTGCGTCGAAGATGACGATAAGGCGGAGTTTAACATTGAGCAGCACTAACGCGAAATACCTTCTGCGGATTTGCAGCTGTTTTTTAACGAAAAAATCCCAAAAGGTTAATTTAAGCGATTAAATTAGCTCTGTATATAAAAATAGATATATGTATTGCTGTCAAAAATGTTTAAAATTTGCAACCGCTTTAAAATTTGCATTCTTAGGGGTCCTTACCCCGGTTTTCCTCGGCTCATTTGACAGCTAAAATGCCGGGGCCGGGGCCGGTGTAGAGAAAATTGCGTTTACCAGGGCCGGGGCCGGGGCCGTGTAGAGAAAATTGCATTTACCGGGCCAGGGCCGGGGTGGAAAAAAAGTGCCGGGGCCCCGGTCGATCTCTAGTTGCACCATAACAAACTTTTGACTGGCTACTTTAAAAAAATCGGGTTGCACCATTTTAAGTAGGCTACTTAAATCGGTCGATTTAAGTAGAAAATTTAAACCACCCCCAGAGGTGGTTTAAGTAGCTACTTAACTCTCATTGTCGTATTTTAACGTCGGTAAATGGCGTTTGTACCGCTATTATACGATTTAAATAATCAAAATAAACCAAATAAACAATAAAAATGTGAAATACAAGAAAACCCGTTAGATAATTTTTGACAATAAAATTTTTGGACCGTTTCCGATCTTATATAGAAACTGTTCGCTTTATAACTCAAATGATTAAAAATGATTTAAATAAAAAAAATCGTCATTTAGCACCCAAAATACAACTTGCTTTAGTATTGTCACTTTTAGGCAACGAAAAGTTTTTTGAATTAAGTTGGAGATTTCATAAAGGCGCAAAAGTCAACCGCAAATAAGTCGGTTCGCGGTGTGTCCGTTTGCTTGTCGAGAAAATTGGGTGATTATGTATTTTATCCTACAAACTTAAAAAATAAAATTAGTATTTTACGAATTGGATGCTATAATCAAAAATATATAATACTTTATATTATATTAAGGAAAAATATGACACTCAATCTCAGAAGCGAAATAATTGGTGTCATTTTTTGAGCACTGCCATTAACTGTTGTGCGCATAAAATGGCAAAACAACTGTTCTTATTGAGGCATGTGTCGTGTAAATGGGCACTGCTCAAAATGTAGCTGTCTTTTTGCGCATATACTAGCATGCTTACTCGAACGCACTGCATTTTGAAGTACACTGCACTTTTTTGGCAATCTTGTGCGCATATATGCGCATATACTGCACATAAAATAGCACAACCGCGGGAAACAAAAAAATAAACCCACTAAAAAACCACTACTTAGTTTGCACACTGCACACAAAATACAAACTTTTAGTATAGATATACAAAAATAAAATCCAATTCAATACATAAATAGATCTTTCTGCGTATTGCATTGGATTTTATTTTTGTATGTCTATACTAAAAGTTTGTATTTTATGTACAGTGTGCAAACTAAATAGTGGTTTTTTAGTGGGTTTATTTTTTTTTGTTTCCCGCGGTTGTGCTATTTTATGTGCAGTATATGCGCATATATGCGCACAAGATTGCCAAAAAAGTGCAGTGTACTACAAAATGCAGTGCGTTCGAGTAAGCATGCTGATATATGCGCAAAAACACAGCTATATCTTTAGCAGTGCCCATTTCCACGACACATGCCTCAATAAGAACAGATTTTTTGCCATTTCATGCGCACAACAGTTAATGGCAGTGCTCAAAAAATGGCACCAAATCGTTTCGCTTCTGAGACTGGTAATCCTGGACGGAATACGACGTTTGATAGCTCAAATGAGAGCTAATTATATGTAAATGACTGCCGTGAGCTTTTTATTTGTTATGTTATGATATTTTCATGTGAAATTATGTGATTTATAAAAAATAAATTTTTTACTCGTTTTTAGAACATGGGCATTTCATGATTACGCAATAAATTGGTTTAAAAATTAAACTGTCCTGGTAAAATTTAGTCTATTTTCCGAATTTTTAGTCCCCGTGGTTCTACGTTGCGTCTGTGGTGAGCAATCGTTATAAAATAAAATAGTGTAATTTCGGCACTCATATGCTGTAGGTAAAAACGGATTGTATTAAGTGGTCGGGTGTTAAATTGTAGTTGTAAATAGTTAAAAGACACCGTTGAAATGTGTAGGGGTCATAGCACTGCACTTAAACTCGATTAAGAGGGTCATTTTAAAAAATGCCGAAATTAAATGCACTTTTTTCCCAAATTTTGCTCATTTTGATACCATTTGGCATTTTAGATGTAACTTTTTGCCAGTTACACGTTGAACAACAAGTAGAAGCTTAAATTAAAGAAAACTGTCTGAAGATAATGATAGGCTTTTAAATTTTTGAAAATGATGATTTTTTTACTGAGAAACAATCGATTGTTTGTAAAGTGCCGAAATTAAATGCACATATTTAATTTCGACAATTTTCCATTTTTTAAAAACTGACTTAATTAGGTAAAAAAAATACTTTCGTACAGTGAAACTTTTGTGATGCAACGCAGTATCGTAAAAGCTTCAAAATGAGCTATCAAACATGAAAATCGGCCATACACTAAAAAGTTACATCGGAAAAACAAAAGTGCCGAAATTAAATGCACTACCCTTATTTTTGCTATAATTACCATTTAGATAGAAATTTAAAAAAATATTATACATTCGCAGATTCTAATTACGAAGATTCTTTAAAATTACAATTGCAAATTTTTTTATGTAAGCCCTTGGCAAGAGAGACCAGTGTTCCCTAAAGCTCCGAGCTCGAGAGCACCGGAATGATACCCCGCTCTTTAAAACAAAAAGAGCAACACCTTGCTCCGGGTCTTGCTTTTATTTTTTTTAAATTTTTTATGAATAAGTAAAGAGTAATGCCATAAATAACTTTGTCAGAAAATTTTTGAAATTTTTTAATTCAAAATTTATTAAAAACAATCAAAATAGTCTTGAAAATGCAGCTAGAATAGTTTAAAACATAATTTATGTTTAAATAAGCTTTAAATCTCGTTTTTTTTTGTTTTTTTTTATAGCTGAAGCGGGCCGGCGACGGTTATTATTCCATATTGCCGCCTACCACCCTATATCAGCACTGTTGTTGATGTAGAATGTTAGTCGAAGGCCCCACCTCTATCAGAGGATTTTAGGGAGCAGATGTGAGTTTTACATTCTGTATGAGAATAATATATAATAATAATATTGAAAAGGAAATAACCAAAAAAAAACAAAATAATAACTTCAAAAAAAAAAACAAAATAATAACTTAAGGTAAATTAAATAATAATATGATAGTTAGATAGCATAAAAAGATCAAAAAAATAGAGGTAGGATATGATAGGATAGTGTAAAATAACTAAAGGTTAGTTTACTTTATTTGGCGTAATCCCCGTTGTAGGTTGTCTAGGGGAAATTAAATGCCTATAAAAGGTACTTGAAAGTGTGGTTGCGCATCATTACTGCGACGCTCTTGATATATGGGCTGTGGACAGAAAAGAGACCTTCGAACCTAGGCAAGCTTATTTACTTTGACTTAAATAAAAATCCTCTTGACCTTTCCCTTCTTGTGTTCTTTCCTATAATAAATAAAGATTAGTATATGATTTACTGAATACATAAAATATACACAACCTATCTCACATCTAGTCCCTAGACCTACTTTTGGTTGGAATTCACCATCGTAAAGGAATTACCCTCCGGTTGTGGGCCAGGCCGCAATGGCCACACGGTATGGGCCTAAGCCCCCTCAGCGCGTCAAGCCATCACGCCACAACACGTGATGTGGCAATCACCTGACCAAGATGGCAATGGCAGTTTTGGTAAACCAAATCAACCACGACCTCCGAAGTGGCGTAATCCCCATTGTAGGTTATGTTTAAAAGGCGAAGCTTCCGTTTTGAATGACTGAGCTCCGGTCGGAGCATGATATTCAAAGAAAGGGGCATTACTATAGAAAACACAGATTAATAAAATTATTGTATTGTTATTATTAGGGCTTAGTAATTTATATTTCTGCAAATTATGTAAAATAGCTTTCTTTTCAGCAAAATAAGCCGTTTTATTGAAGGAATTTTTTAAAGATTCCCAAAACTTTCTTTCGCTTCCGGCGTTATTTGATTTTTAATACTGAAGAAGAAACTAACTGCGTTGTAAATACTTTCGTACAACTGTATCAGAAGACATTCGTCATTATCAAACCAATTGGTTCCACTATTTTCGGAAGTATCTAATAAAATTCCTGTCGAATTCCCGTCAAACTGCGCAGCCTTTATACAACAAAAACGTTGAAATACTTAGTTAAGTAGTCACAAAGGTACTTAAGTAGCTACTTTGTTAAGTAGTTTATGGTGTAACCCAATTTTTAGAGCTACTGACTGAGCAAAGTAGCTGGTCACTACTTAAATAGTTATACTTAAGGTCTCTCCGGACAGTTTTCAAATTACATCGTTCAATAAAAAACTAGTAGAAATACAGAACAAAAATTATTTTTTTGCTTACATAAAATGTATTTTATTATTTATTGTAATTATAGAGAATCATAATATTTTTAAATATACCAACGACGAATATTCGAATAAGCGGAAAAAAGTAGGAAACAAATGTGGTTTAAATTTTTACAAATAATTTTTTTTGTTTTGATTCATTGAAAAAATTATAATAAATCTAAAGTAATATTAAATAAAAAATGTGGTAATGAAAATATAGTTCACAGTAGGAATCGATTCCTCGACCTCAAAAATTTGAGCCCTAGGCATTACCGACTGTGCCAGACGTCCATCTACTTAGCTTTTCTAAAAGAGGTTTATAAACCCACGGCCATTATTAAATTTAAAATATGCACACATAACAGATTAACAGCACGAGAGCTATTATTGCAGTTTAAAAATCATATATTTCAATATAAACATACTGTTTACAGCTTTGAATTTCAACAAATTAAATTAAATCCACGTTTGTTTTTTTTTAAATCGTCTCAATTTTGAAGAAAAATTAACCCCATTTTTCACGGAAAATCGTAAATAAAACCATAAATTCAAAATATATTTCCATTGGTTGTTACGTAAGTGAAAAAGGTAACAGTTTCTCTTTATTGGAAGTATTTTTTAATAAATACTGAGCAGTGAATATTTTTAAGGGTTTTAAAAAAAATTCGTTGCAATTTGATTTTTAATATCAATTATTTCAACTACTACTAATAATATAATGAATGTGCACTTTATAATTGTGGTATTTCTGCCTTTTTAACATCCATATTATTTTTTATGGAACGATTTCTGTGTTTCGCGAGATCTCGTATGCCAAAAATCGCAATTTTCCATACTTAAAAAAACTGTCCGGGAGACCTTAAGCTGATGATTTAAGTATTTATGGTGCAACCGGGCCAAATATAGTTGTTTAAGTTTTCAACGCCTTGGTTATTTATTTACTTGAGGTCATTATATATTTAGTGGCATATACAATACACAAATCGTTTATACTAGCATTATTCGAGGGCAATTTTTGTTTTCAATGCGCTAAATTTTATATTATGATAAAATTTAGCTTGATTTTAAGGCTTCAATTAGGTTTAGAAAAAAGCGTTTTAAACTCTTTTAGCTTACTAAGACAAGTGTTTATGTTTTGGTAAACAGTGTTTAAATCATTATTTTTCAGTGCGCTTTAAAATTACCGCACTAAAAACCGTCGTACTCCAGTGTATAACTGAGCTATGTGTTGTGTATTTCAAAACTGAGATCAGCTTACCTTCTTCAAGTTTACGAATATCGGGCCTAAACCTGGTGTCAGTGGGTGGGAGAGAGTTGCGGTCGGTATCAGTTAGTTCGTTAAGCTCTCGGGCGAATCTGGAAAAGCCGTAGTACAAGTGCTCGTCTGCTGGCGGTGCGGTCGGTTGAAAAAAAGGCTTTCCTTTCCCACCGAACAATCCCTCGTTCCATTTTCCTTGAAGTTTGGACAGCGTTTTTCCCTTACCGTCCACTACTTTGCCGCTGGTCACAAACCGTTTATCTTTGTGAAACATAAGTATGCCCTTTCATCAGCAATACTCACTGCAAAGTTTTTAGAACGAAATTATTGTTATAAATTTCGCAAAAATTGATAAGCTTTTGAATGGGAATTATATATTAATTTTTCATATTAATATTGAAATCAAAATTTTGTCATTTTAATAACCAGGGCTAGGATTTTCTCGATTTCTCACTAAATATTAATTTAAAATATTAGGGTATCTCTGATGATCAAAAATATTTGATATGAAGTACGCTTGTATGTTTTTGCCAAAAAATATAAGTGGGAAAGATCGTTTGATAAGCTTTTAGTTGGTGACATATTTGTTTTTAAATTAAACATTTTTTTTTAACAAAATTTAGATTTTAGTTAATTTAAATATTGCTCAACCATAGCTGTTTAATGCCACTATATAACTCATTAACTTAATTTAAAAATTGAAATATGTTTTATTCTGATAACAATAGTAAAAAAGTCTTTAATTTAGCAAAAAAAAATTGACATCACGGTTCAACTCTTGCGTTTAAAAATCGCTCAAAATTAAAAAGGATTAAAAAAATTGAATTCTCAAATTTCTTGTGAATATTTCTGCCTTTAGTCCGTTGTTGCAGGTGACAGTTAATGTCCCGTGGTGGTTGACAGTTCGAGTTTCCGGGTCCTTAAGATTATGACATGATGTCACCACTTTGTTCCAAGAGTAAGTTTCTTGCAATTTGTCTATTACAAGCCGACATATACCATCTGGGTGAAATTCTACATAATTTCCGCACAATTTTAAACTTGCTGAAAACTGAGTACTGTATTTCCAGCCGGTCTTTCCTTCTGCGTAAGTGGCGGATGTGTGAGGATGATGATATACCTAAAACCTGACATCAAGAGAATTTAAATATTAAAAAAATTAGCATTAAACTGTTATTAGCTACATAAAATCTACCGAGCTGGGTCGAGAAGAGCCAAAACCTACCCCAAAAAAGGTAAAAAAAATCAGCTACTAAGCTAAGCCTAAGCAAAACCTAAGCTAAGCTTAAGCAAAATCTAAGATAAACTTAAGCTAAGCCTTAGCAAAACTTAAGTCTTAAGTCTGAGCAAAACTGAAGCCTAAAGCGTAAGCCTAAATGAAACCTAAGCCTAAGCGAAACTTAAACAAAAGCTAAGCTAAGTCTAAGCCTAAGCAAAACCTCTAAGCCTAAGAAAAATCTAAGCTAAGCCTAAGCAAAACCTAAGCCTAAGCAAAATCTAAGCCTAAACAAAACCTAAACCTAAGGAAAATCTAAGCTAAGCCTAAACCTAAGCAAAACAAGCTAAGCAAAACCTAACCTAACCCCTCTCCTGTAGGTTTAGGCGTTTGGCAGCCGGGTCAGGATTTTTGGTTATTGCCAGTACATGTTTGTGGTTGAAAAATTTAGGTTTTCCGAAGCTTTGGCAGCGACGAAAATATTTGTCTCGCTTGGCAAAAATTTATTCAAATTCATTGTACAAATTAAATCCATTCAGAAGCGAAAAATGTAAATTTTTATTGAAATAATGTTTTTGGATAGTTATATAAATACTAAAAAAATTATGGGCGTTTTTAAATATTAAATTATTACTTTACTCTTCTAGTTATTTTTTTGCGCAGTTATTATGTTTAAGTAAAAAAAAATGGAATCAAACTTTTAATTCGGGTCAAAACAAAATGTTGTAATACCATTAATACATTAAAATTGCTGGGTTAGATAATCACTTGGTTAATAACTGAAAAGACGATAAGCAATAAAGTTATAAAAAGTGGTGGCCGGAAAACCCCCCAACTACGCTATTACTAGAAAACCTGGCCAGCCTGACCAACTCGGCCACCGGACAACCTGACCATTTCAGCCATGATGGTCCAAATCCTCCCATTTCAACAAAAGTTGTCCAATCTTAAATATCTTCACAGGGTTATGACATTATAGAATCACTTTTAGCCAATTAACGCTAAGGAAAAAATGGAGATCTCTCATTCATTGGAGATCTTTTTTTCTCAAGCGCTAATTCACTAAAACAGTTCCTCCCACAGAACCACAGTTCATCCCCATTCTCACAGAACAAAACATATATGACGGATCACGAATATTATATGACATTTTGAGGGTTCTTAAAATCCTGACGTGGCCAACCCAGAACACTGGCCAAACAAGCAACCAGCCAACTGAACAAACATGCATCCTATTAGCCAAGAGAATACGTTACATGGGACCTATTTATGAACAATTAATCTTTTGAATCATAACTTTTGATTTTACTTATATACATACCTGTTCTGAAATAAAGCGCCACCCTCTTTCATCCCATCTATCAAGATCGAAAGTCTCGCCCAAAAGCGGATTAAAAGGCTTTCTGCCGCCACGACGCAGAGTTCCCGCATACCGGGATGTGGCAAAAGCGACAATGAGATTCATTCGTTCCACTTTATCAGACATCTTTACGGCTTCGTCTAAAATATATGCGTATTCCAGCTCTTCACTAAGAGCTTGTAAAACAGATAACGGCTCGTACAGAGAGATGGGAAGTTGCTTTTTGGCCATGGAGGACATCAGTTTCCACATTCCCAGTGGTTTTGAGGAGATCATGGGTGATGGTAGCACTTCTCTATGCTTCAACATCATTGAAAATTCCATGGAAGGAGCCCGATTTTGAGAACTCGTCAGTTCTGTGTTGCTTTCAATGGGGCGTGGCTCAGGTTTGCTCTTTTTATTTCTTAAACTTCGAAGACTTCTTTTGGATTTCTTTTTAGTTGGAGTCGTTTCAACTATTTTTTTTGCTTCTTCAATTGTTTTCACTGAACTGGTGTCATTCTTGTCAGAACTTTGGGCATTAATACTTTCAGTAAGTATGAGAGTATTAATCGTTGTGGCCGACTCATTTTTTTTTGCTCCTGGCTTTGTTTCTGTATTACTTCCTGTTTTTTTTGCTTCTAATTTTGTTTCTGTAGTACTAACTGGTTTTTTTGCTTCTGATTTTGTTTCTGCAGTACTAAGAACTGGAGGTACTTCAGAAACAGCGGATGTTTTTGGAACGGCGGCTTCTTTCGATATTCTAGGTTCACTACTCTTCTCGTCAGTTTCCGAGATCTTTATTCGGTGTCAACAACACAATACATAGTTAAAAATTAAAAAAAAATTAGCGTTTATTTAAAAATTATAAAGCGTGTTTGTGTTTTAATATGGAAATATGTTTCAAACAGCATTTTTTTATTTAAAGTTTTAAAATGTTTGAAATTATTACACGTTTACATTTTATATAAGTTATTGCGGGATCTTAAAACTAAACCTTAATTTTTTAAGTTTTAAGGCAATTGAAATAGTTTTTGATTTTGTAGAGTACATTTTATTTAAAGTCGTAGATGAGGAAATAGTGTGGAGTGAAAGGCGTGCGCGTGTATGTGCGTGTGTGTGCGCGCGCGCGCGCGTGTGTGTGTGTGTGGATGCCCACCTAAAAACCGACACCACCCTAAAATTTGGGGGTACCCCGGACACTCCCCCCTATAATTTGGGGGGTCCCAGTACTAAAAATGCTAAAAATGGGGTATTTGAGGTATACCCTCAAAAAATTTTTTGGGATACCCCCGAAATTTTGGGGGTCGGGTATACCCCCCAATATCCGAGAGGCTGCCCACCTATGTGTGGGTGAGTGCGTGGGGGGGTGATATTGGGATAGTCTTTTTGGGGAGAAAGAAAATATACCAGGATTGTTTTTCCGGGGGGAAATATCCCTTGACACCGGCACTATCACCTATCATTTATCGGCTGTCACCTATTACCTATCACAAAAAAGTCAACCAACTGGGCTTTATAGGTTTGCTAACGTAAGTACAATGTTTTACTCAGAATTGTAAGCCGAGTCATAAATTTTAGCCTTTTTAGAAACCAAAATCAGGCCGAGATTTTAAATACTCGCGGGCCAGCGGACCGATTTTTTTTAGAATAAAAAAATGATTAAAAAGTAAAAAATACAGGGGTCGCATTCTGAAGAAACACTTATGGTTACCCCGATAAATCAATTCCAATGAAAATAAAAAAAAATAAATATATATTTTAAATAAATAAAAATGCCGCATATGGGACAGAAAATGATTGCAATGAATTTTTTTTCTCGCGCCGCAAAACCACCTCTTGCAAAAAAAAAATTAGTCAATGCGCGTATTTTATTTTTTATTAAATTAATTTTAGGGGAAAAATATTTATTTATTCACCTTTTGAGTAAATTTATTAAATTAATCTTAGGAGAAAAAATATTTATTCACCTCTTGAGTAAAATAAATTCTTATTCTTAAAACAATAGAAAAAATTTAACGCGACTTTAACCTGGGTAAAATTGATTTTTCATTCGCATCCTTAAGCACGCAAAAAAGTTATCCCATAGGATAATTTTTAACCGCGCGTCAGAATGCGACCTTAGGTCTCGGGCTGAGCAGGACCGAGATGTTTGAATCTCGGATTGCTTATGTCTTTAGATTTACTGTATATTCCAATGATGCACTCTTTAATTACAATATATTAGTTGGAGCTGTTGACAACCAACCGATTCTGAATCGGATTCAGATTCTTCGTCAACGGTATCAGTTTCCCACTCTTCTTCACCCTCAACTTCTTTTTCTTCATTTTTTGTGCTTTTGACTGTTGCCGGTTTTTCTTTTGGACTTATTGCCTGACCCGCTGCCTTTGGTGTATTTTTATTGTCGTTTTGCTTATTTTCCGATTCTTTCTTTTCCAGTTCCTTTATTTTTTCTTCTAATTCCTTCCTCTGCTTTTCGAGAGCTTCGGATGCCAATTTAAGTCGCTCCCCTTCCGTCTCCAAGGTCTTACGATCTCTCTCTAAAACCGAACTGGCTTCTTCAGCGGCTCTTTGAAACTCTTGGTACACCCAAGACACTGGTTTTTCGTTATCTTCCAGAGTTAGTGCGACAGTGGAACTCGTCCTCTTTTCGTTTTTGGTGGGTTTAACGAGTTCTTTAATTTTATACTTACGGGCCTTTTGATTTTTTTGGCGCTGTTCTTGAGTTGCTATTGCTTGAATGTCTTTCTCTTGTAGTAATTTTAAAAGGTGAACTACATTTTTTATCGCGTTTTTGGAATTTGTGTTGTTCTGATTAATACGTGCGGCAAGGAGAATATTGTCGGGTGTGTGCTTTTCAGGATCAATCTGCCTTCTAGCATCGCTAGGCAGCAACAGTGGAAGGCCAGGGAATTCTGGGTCCTCCACGGATTTGGGAACAGGGGCGGTGCTTATTCGCGGACATCTAAAAATAAGGTATTTAAAAATACTAAGAATATTTATAGAAAATTTTAGTCACATCAAAACACTAGAATAAATAGAAAATAAACATTTTCGGTACAAATAATTTTTGCATATGTTTGCACATTAGGAACTATTATGTATTGTTTTGCTTTTGTTTTTACTAATTTTTGTACTTTGATACCTATGAAAAGTAGATGTTTTATTATTATAGCAAATAATTTTATCTTCCATGCATTGTTTGTTGTACACCTTTGTTTTATCTATAGTTACTTCAGCTTGTTCTATTAATAATCAGCTTACTTTTTATAAAAAAACTAGCACTACACGTACAGAAAACGGAGACAAAAAAAAAAATAAACAGAAAGAAACTCCAAAAACCCCAGACCTTGAACTTCCTCTTGTTAATTCGTGCTGACGAAAAAGACGATTTTTCTTTATGGCGTCTACCCATTTTGTATATTTTTGACGGGGTTTAAAATTCAATTCTGCACTGCAGCAGTCGCCAGTTACCACTCGGATCATTTTGTACTGCTCACTGACACATACATACGACAAACCCACATCTAAAACAAAATCCAAAAAAACTCTTTAGCGTTTGTTTCACACAACACATAGTGTAGCTGTTAACATTTGCAGCTATGTGAGTCTACTGTGACACGCTGGCGCGTTATCAATACACATATAAAAAAACAACTCCAGCTAAAAATTTGTCGCAAAAAATTGAGGAAATTATGTAACTGCATATAATATTGGTTAAACACATTTAGTGCCCCAAACGGTGCATGCCGTAAATGGGGCGTGCACCGTTATCATGACAAAACTCATAATAAAGTTATCATGACAAACTCATAATAAAGTTATCATGACAAAACTCTTAAACAATTCAAACCATGAACTGTAAACTTTGGTTTTTTTAAGCTAAATCCTAAAAGTTATGACTGCTTTTAAAAACCAAAAGTTTATTTTAAAAAGTTCCAAGAGATTTTTTAAATTTAATATTTTTTAAAATTTTTTCTATTTTGTTATGGTTGAATTATATCTAGCTGACATTATAAGTTTGTGTAGCAGACATGAGCGAACCAATTAAAATTGTGCGGTTATATTTAAAAAAACGAATAAACGCATTAGTTTTTTTAATTCTCATCTTTTCACAAAATATACATAAACTAGTTCAAGTCTTATCTTGTAACTGGCGGTCGTTAAGATTATCTTTGAAATATTCATATACGTCATGACTGACCGCACAATTTGCAACTACGTCATGATCGACCGAAAGATTTGCATATACGTCATGATCGACCGCACAATTTGTCAGATCATAAAATCGTGATTATCAATCAATTTTCCGTTGTCAGTTGTATCAATGTTCCAAATTTCAAGTCATATAAAGTTTATTCGACCGAGTTATAATTTTTTTATATAAAATTTTCATACGTCATGATCGACAGCAGAATTTGTCAGATCACAAAATCATAATTATCAATCAATTCTTCATTGTCAGTTGTATCTATGTTCCGAATTTCAAGTCATATAAATTTTATTCGGCCGAGTTATAATTGTTTTATAAAAAAATTGCATACTTCATGATCGACCGCACAATTTGACAAATCACAAAATCGTCATTATCAACGATTCTCCGTTGTCAGTTGTATATATGCTCCAAATTTCAAATTATATAGAATTGATTCTGCCGAGTTATTTAAAATCAAATAAAGCGTTAGGAAGTTACTCACTTACTATCTTGCTCACTTACTTACTCACTTACTTACTGATGTGAAAAAAATATCCGGCGGCCCCAGCCACCGGAATTAGTCAAATTCATCCTTTCAAAAAATTGAATTTTTGTTCCGAAATTGAGTAATTTGATAAATAATTGTTAGACTATGGCATTTAATCTTTAAGATTAAACCATTTTTGTTGAAAATTTTAATTGTTAAATAGTTTTATTGTTAAATAGTCGATTCAATACTGCAAATTATCGATTTCAGCTAGGTTTTATTTGCCTATAATTTCTGTTTCTGACTTAAAGGACTAAAATTAACATTGTAATTTTACAGGTGGTGAATTTATCAAAAAGAGATAGGTCAAAGATGCGGCATACTGGCGAAACTACATTAACTTTTATAAATTAAATAGAATTAACTGAAACATTTTTGGTTGACCGACTTTCGTTTTTCATTTTAAATTTCATATTTTTCTAAATATATAACACATAATACATAGATTTATACATAATTTTTAAAATAGTATTAAAAAAATTTATATACCGTAAAAATTTCATCATATGAAGAGTGCATAAACAGTTGTTCTTCTTATCCACTTGAAGATTTTTCATCGTGTAAAAATGGATGCATTTTCATTAATTAAAGGTGCGGTGCGGAGTCAAGTTTTTGTCTTAGATTTGATAATTTTTTGTGAAAATCTTATCCCTGCCCCCCCCCCCTCAATAGCTCACAAAAGTTTTTTCAATAAAATATCTCTGTTGGTTTAGGAATTATGAGCCCCTAAAAATGGCGTTTTTCGACAATTCTGCACGTAAAAAATTGTTCAATGGGTATAACAATTAAAGTTACAAATTATGCATTCAAAATTATGCTACTTTCTACTGTAATTTGATACCTTGATTGTTAAGATTGGTGCAGTATTTCTCGAGATATTACGTTCCCCGTACAAAAAAAACTCCGCGATTCTCTTGCTTAAAAAAACGACGGCAGTGATTTTAACCGTCATTTCGTATTTTTAGTGAAAAAATCGCGGGTTTTTTGTACAGGAAACGCAATATCTCAAATAATACTGCACTAATTTTAACAATCAAGATATCAAATTAAAGTAGAAAGTAGCGACTTTCTTTGAGTGGATAACTTGTAACTTAAATTGTTATGCCCAATTAGCAATCTTTCACGTACAGAATCGTCGAAAAACGTAATTTTTTGGGGGTCATAACTTTTGAACCACTGGAGATATTTAGTTGAAAACATTTTTGTGGGCTTTTGGAGGTAAAAGTAAGGTTTTCACTAAAAATTATTAAAATAGAAGACAAAAAATTTGATTCCGCATCCACACCGGACCTTTAAGCTCCGCCCACAAAAATACAAAAATCAATAATTACTCTGTTAATCTATGTCCTGAGTGCCAAAAAGAAAATTTTGAAAGTTTTAAAAGTTAGGTACGCGTTTTGGAAACTCTTAGCTGAAAAATTAAAAAAAATCCGTAGACAATTTTTTATAGAAAAATAACAAAATGTTTAAAATACACTATGCAGTTAATCTTCAATTTTCACAAGTAGTTATGACTGACATTATGCAATATCGATAAAATGGTGTTTTTAGATTTTTATATTTCTTGGTTTTATATTCTGTTAATTAATAAAATTACAAGATACCAATAAAAATATTATGAGAAAAATATAATATTCTGATAACACAAAAAGTGTTTTTTGTTTAAATATGAATAAATTAATAGTTATAATAAAAAAAAAATAAATAAATAAAATAAATGCTAAAGATTAATTGCATAATGTATTTCATGTATTTATTATTTTTATATAAAAATTTGATGAACGCTTAGTTTTCAATTTTTAAGCAACACGTTTTTGAAACTTTTAAAATTTTTAGAATTTTTCGGCACGGGGTCTTTAGAGAGACTAACGCAGGGCCCGTAGAGCCGTCAAAAATTTTTGCGAACTTCGAGACGAAAATAACGAGAATTTAAAGACCTTAGGAAAAAAATTGGTTCGTGCTTAAATTTAGGCTATGGTCTAGGTTTAGGTGTACATAGGTTTAAGCGATTTTCACTTTTGGTTTCAAGTTTTTGACTTACGGCTTTAAGTTCTTCATTCATGGCTCGAAGTTTCAGGTTCCTTTGAAGCTACAATCAACCTGGAAATCCAATGATTTAATCTATATCGTGGAATAATAAGTCATTGATTTTCGTATTTTTCTGTAAGGAGTTTAGTTAAGTGCGGGATGCGTCTATTAAAATTGTGAAAGCAAAATTTCTAGGTGCATACCTTTAATAAAATACTGTTAAATTATCTAAAATAATCCAAGTTTTAACGTGTGGAATACGGGTGTGATTTGCCGGAAATTTCATTTTAGCCGCGCTTTAGTACTAAAGGTTCAAAAATCGTTTAGCCTTAGCTTTAGTACTAAGCCCTAAAAAGGCTTAGTACTAAAGCACTTTAGCCTTAGCTTTTGCCAAACTGACAAATATGGAAATATTCCTAAATTTTAAAAATTATCCCTTTTTTTAAGGTAATTCTTGGCATTGCATTGTTAAGTTTAGGGTAAAACTCAACATTAAAGATCTTTTTAACGTTTATTGCATTAGATATTAGCTTTATATTTTAAAAATATTATTTTTAGGGTTAATTTTACAATTTTCAAGTTGCTCTTGTAACTGTATTTTAGTTTTAACTTTAAATGTTAACAGATGTATTAAAATGGCTAACTATCAAGAATAGTTTTTATGAATTGAATATCTGAAACAACACAACATTTAACCAACATTCTTTATTAAAAAGAACGCTTACTGCATAATAAACTTTACAAAACCTATACTATACCCCATATGAATGTAAAACTAAAATTATTTTAATATTAAGCACTTAGAAATTTGGAAAATACTTACAAAAAAGCAAAAAAATCAGTATTTTCTAATGTTTAAACAAAAATAAGAAACACAAAAAATAAAACCCCATATTCATAGCACCTTAAAACCAAAATTCGTTTTAATCACTTTAATTAGCATTATTGTTTAAAATATTCACTCATGTTTCTTTTAAAGTAAAAATATAGTATCTTCAAGTTTATATAAGCATAGCTTTTTGGCAGCTAAGAGTGAGGGAAGGGGTTGAGGTGGTTGGTTACCGGCGGTAAATTGCATCTTAAATTCTGGGAAGAATGTATGGAAAATTTTGAAATCTAAAAGAGGATCAGGGTGTGTCCTGTGGATTTTCAAAACAAAATACTTTAGAGGTGTCAGATCAAAATTCTGGAGGGGAGCCAGATTAAAAAAGAGAACTTTTCTGAGGAGAACTCGATTTTTGTCTAGGAGAGAGGTTCAAAATTTTGAGGTTAAAGGACCCCATCATACCTGTCCACTTCATCGATAGAAATCTCATTAAATAATCATGTTTTTGATTGGTGAACACTTTGTTTTTTGGTTTTTTGGTCATTTTTTTGGCCAATTATTTTTGGGTGATTTTTCGTTTTCCTGGCAAAAGCTAACGTTTTGCCGGGCCCATACCTTTTGCCGAGCTTTTGCCAGCTAATTTCAGTTTAGCCGCGCCTTAGCTTTAGTACTAAGCCCAAAAAACCCTTTAGTACTAAAGCACTTTAGCTTTAGCTTTAGTACTAATGACACCCGTAGTGTGGAATAATTTATAATGTCGGATTAAAAAAAATACGTCATCTTGAGAATTTTACGTTTGCAGTTTTTTGTTTACAAATAAGCGCTTAACATGTGGAATGATTGAAAATAAATTAGACGTAAGACAATTTTTTATAGATTATTCTAAAAACCAAAGATTATTCCACAGGTCACAGTAGATTTTTTAATATTATGAAAAAAAAAATCACACTGTGGATTTTTTAAAATATAACTAGAAATAGAAAAACTATTTAATACGAGTCGAAATGCTTTTTCTTATGCATTTTGATTCCACCAATCTTAAATATTTTAATGAGTTATCGTTCTATTTCTTCTTCTTCGATAGCTGAAGCGGGCCGGCGATGGGATCAACTTGGATTAATTTCATATTGCCGCCTACCACCCTATATCAACACTGTTGTTAATGTAGAATGTTAGTCAAGGCCCTGAATCTATCAGAGAATTTTAGGGAGCAGATGTGAGTTTTACATTTTGTATGAGAATAAGATATAATAATAATAATAATAATAATGAAAAGGAAAGCAAAAAAACCAAAAGAAACAAATTGTAAACTAAGGTAAATTAAAGAATAATGTGATGGTTAGAAACTATAAAAGTACGAAGAAATGGAAGAAAGAGAATATATATATAAGCGTGTAGGTTGAGATTACACTATTTAAACGTTATTTATAAATTTTTTTCCTTGCTTTTAAAAGAATATTTGTAATAATTTCACCAAGTTGAAGTATTGTTCCGTGTTAGGATCGATGTTGAGCTGTTGGATTGCCTTATTTACATATTTATTGAATTTTTCCAGTTGGTTTTATTA